>JADBJO010020239.1:10000-25000 GCA_016801955.1 Conus betulinus | reverse complement strand
GGATTATTGTTTTCAATGCTTACCACTATTTTCAGTGAGTCATTTGGGCATAGTAATTATCATTCAGAAATTTTAGCGGATATTTTGCGATTGTTACCCATAATGACATTTAGGTGGACATTTAAGATTGTTGGTGGTTGTCTGTCATAGCAATCCAGTGGACATTGGGGTTGTATTGTAACCCCTGATACAAATTAAGAGGACATTTGGGAATCGTTGGTGGTGGACATCATGGGTATTTCATTTAATGTTGGGAATAGTCGATGGTGCCCATTTCACGGACGTTAGGTGGTAGTGGCAGTGCCTCTCACGAATTTCAGTGGACACTGGGGCATTAACGGCCATGTCTATTGCTATTGCAACATTTCAGTAGACCGTGTGAAAGTTGTGACTGTGTTTATGATATTTTTTGTGAACATTGAGAAATCGCGCCCATCACAACATTGCAGCTTACATTAAATGTTTGTGAAACCCATCTAAACATTTCGGTGCACATTAGGGAATGGTTGATGTTGCCCATTACAACATTTCAGGGGACATTAGAGAATGATGTTGCCCATCATGACGTTTCAGCCGACATTGAGGAATTGTTGGTTGTGAACATCGTGAACATCGTGATGTTTTAGCTGATACTGAGGAATTGTTGCTATTGCACATCATGACATATCAGTTGACATCGAGGAATTGTTGGCTGTGCACATCATGACATACCAGTTGACTTCGAGGAAATGTTGGCTGTGCACATCATGACATATCAGTTGACATTGATTGTGGAATTGTTGGTTGTGCACATCATGCCATATCGGTTGACATTGATTGTGGAATTGTTGGTTGTGCACATCATAATATTTCAGTGGAGATTGAGAAATTGTTGGTTGTGCGCATCATGACATATCAGTTGTAACTTTGGAAATGATACTGGCACTTCAGTCTACATGGGGAAATTATAGTGTGTCCGCATCAAAACATTCCAGTGGACATTTCGGACACAATATCCAATGCCCATCACAGTTATGTGGACATTAGGAACTCTGAACTCTGTAGAAATGTTAGTAGTGCCAGTCATAACAGTACAGTAAACTCTGTGGTAATATTAGTGGTGCCAGTCATAACATTACAGTGAACTATGTAGAAATGTTAATGGTTGCCAGCCATAACATTAAGTGAGTTCTGTGGAAATGTTTGTAGTGCAGTCATAACATTACAATAAACTCTGTGGAAATGTTTGTAGTGCCACATTTCTGTGGACAATTGGAACTGATTGATGGTGTCCATCATGACGTTCAAGTGGACATTAGGGAGGTGGGGGTTTTGTTGTTGTTGGTTGTTTTTTTGATGCCCTCATCACATTTCAATGTACGCTGAGGAACCTTTGTGAAACCATGGTTATTTGGTGGACACCCAGAAGTTGCTAACAGGGCCATTACAACACTTCAGTGTACACTGAGAAATTGTTTGATTGTACCAACTATTATCAACTTAGAGAGCACTTGGGAGTTGCCATCAGGAACCATCATAACATTCAATTGATATTGGGGAATTGTTTCTGGTGTCCATGAAGACACCTCAGTGGATATTGGGGAATTGTTTCTGGTGTCCATGAAGACACTTCAATGTTGGTGATGTACATGACTGTGGACAGTAAGGAATCGTTTCCAGTGCCCATCATTAGATCTCAGAGTACACTGAGGCATTATTGGCAGTGACTGTCTTAACATTTCATAGTACATGGAGGCATTATTGGCGGTGACTTTCTTAACATTTCAGAGTACATTGAGGCATTATTGGCAGTGACTGTCTTAACATTTCAGGGTACATTGGTGCATTATTGGTGGTGACAGTCTTAACATGTTAGTGGACATTGTGGACAGTTGGTGGTGCCCTTCACAAACATTCCAGTGGGCGATCAGGAATTGTTGGTTTTGCCGATCATAACATTTAGGCAGACATGTCATTGCAGCGCTACTCACAGCTTTTTGAGAGGAGATTGCGGATGGTGCCCATCAGTAGATTTAGTGGACATTGAAGAAACGTTGGTGGTGTCCATCAATTATCAAAAGATTACGGAAGGCCATTCAATTACTGTGTGCGTGTGTGTGTGTGTGTGTGGTGTGTGTGTGTGTGTGTGTGTGTGTGTGTGTGTGTGTGTGTGTGTGTGTGTGTGTGTGAGAGAGAGAGAGAGAGAGAGAGAGAGAGAGAGAGAGGAGACAGACAGACAGACAGAATGACAGACAGACAGACAGACAGAGAACCACACACACCACACACACACCACACACACACACACACAACACACACACACACACACATTTTAAAGAGACACTGATAAGAAAAATAAGACACAAAGTAGACTGACGTTATATACAAAAGATCGAGGTAGTGTAACTACATATAATGTACACAAGGCTGAGGCCATTTACGTCAGCTAAGAAACAAACACACAAACGAAATAAAGACAGTGATAACAATCAAGATGTAAACGAGACTGTCGTCGTTTTATTTAATTACAACACAACAAAAATGGCCGCGGCAAACGAATACGGGTTTCAAAACATCATTGTTCTGGAGCAACCAGACCACTGTAGGGTCATTCGACTGCGGCACTGTCGGCTGTCATAGCAATCGTAGATTCCGATCATCCACACCAAGAATTCCACGGACATCCAGGCTGACTGATGGGAAGTAACAAACACATCATTTAATCTATGAAACAAGGAATGTGACTTGTTCGGATGCTGTGGATGTATGTTGCATAACAGCTCAAGGAGAGGAGTGGGAGAAATAAATATTTGTGTTCTGTTGGATTTCAGTACATAAAGGAACATGAGGAAAACGTGCAGGGCATTGTCTGCCATGCCTCTACTGATGAAACTACTGGATTCCTCGTTGAGTCTGACTGGGTGATTGTCACCTTTTGTGATGTTGACCACTGCTCATTACCGTCAGTCGCGATGTCTCAGCTGACAACAATCGCCTTGGCTGACATAACCACAGGCACAGAAGAGTAGACGGCAGAGATGGGAGGCATTAAATAATTACAGACTTCGGGACCTTTTCTTTCTTGTTACTGATAGTCCTTGAGGATTACTACGATGGTGGGCGATTATCTGTGGGGTTCTATGTTGCTTAGAGACAAAGTGACAAGCTTCATCCTATGCTTCGTTTTCACTGAATGAAAAAGAGATTATGAAATCTCTGATGGAAGAACAGGAACACACTGCATCAGCAAAAGATTATGTCGGATAAAAGAACCGGAGCACACTAAAAACACAGGCCGGGACTCAAACCAAACTTTTTGCTATCAGATGAGGAATTTGTACTTAGCACTGGTAAGCACACAAATGGGGAAAGAGAAAAATAAGATGAAAACAAACGAACAAACTAATCCCCAAACTGAATGTACTAATAGAAAAAAAAGCACTCTGAAGCACAAATCAGCTACAAGTAAAGGCGTTGCCCAAGTACATGGTAGAATCATCTATAGAGGGAAGCAAATAAAGGTGAAGATATCCCCTCAAAATCTAAACCCAGTGACATATGGACAAGACCTGAGAAAGAAGATTCGTCAGAAAAACATTTAAAGGCTGCCTAAACAGCGGAAAAAGAAAGAGTCAGAGAAGCTCTGAGAAGACTTGCAAGCACAGCACAGTGCCCCAGCAAAGCAAAATCTGTACGTACGAGAAGACGGCAAAATCAGAAAATCGTTCTGCAGGAAATTAGTGAGTATTAACTCTCTTAGGGATACTCACAATGAAAACATACCTCCTTAAGAAACGTCAGTGAAAAAAAATGCATTGTGATCCCTAGAGCCAAGCAACTTTTGAAATCCAGGACTTGATGCAGCCTACGACAGCAGAGAAAAAAAACTTAGGCGACTAGAAAACAACATAGGATGAGCTAAGAAAGTGGGTAAGAAAGCCAGAGACAAACCTTTGCCTTGGTCGTGTGGAAGAGTCTGGCTCTGCATAAAATGCTGCCATGAATTCATATGCAAAAAAAGAGCTAAAGCAGAGAAAAACGAGACATCGATGTGGGGGAGGCTCGAGGTTGAATCTGCGTCGGTCGGCGTGTATGACGCGTTTCATGACGGTACGTGCAACGCTTTCCGCATGTTTGCTGACCGTGATAACCAAGATTGTTCCATTGAAAATGGAAATTCTAAATCCTTTTTTTTTTCTTTCTTCTTTGTTCCGTTGATTTTATATGTTTTGATGAAACGTTTGTGGAATGTTTTCAGTCATCTGTATTTGTAAGTTACAAGACGTTTTGCAAACCTGCCATGAAACTTCCAGCCTGTGGAAGACGTTCTGGTGGTCTGATATGTCTTGCTAAACATGAGTCCTGTTCATTCATTGAGTTATTATGCATTTAATCTGATAACTGTCTTGTCTTGATTATTGATAAATCTTTGTTTTGTGCAAATAAATACATCCTGTATATATGTGCTTACATATCACCAGTAGATTCACCTCACCATACACATTTTGACATCGAAAATGGAATAAGTAGGCTTGAAGAATTTGTGAGTGACTGTGTACTTGCTCTTGATGATGTTTATATTTTGATAAGCGGTGATTTACTTTTTACCCTACGGCGTGCGCGGCTCCGTGCGATGCTCATAACTCTGCTGCCTATGGCAGGCACGGTGCCATGTGCTGACTGCAAGCTCCTTTGTCTACGGAGCGCACAGGTCAGTGCGTTCTTATTTCGAAAAGTTCTGCTATTCAAACTGTAACGGCAAAAGAGAAGTAACTCCAGCCAGAAGAGGTGTAGAGGTCTCCTGGCAGCCTGACATGCCCTAGTTCTTAAGTTCAAGCAAAGTTCAGGTTCGATGTCTGTGGCTGAGACAAAGAACCCCTTGCTGGGTTTTTTCCGACTTGAACTGACCGCATTTCTGGCACTGGCCTTTCGTCTGCTAGAGTCTAGTCAAAATGCCAGCTCAGCACCAGCAAATCAGTACTTTAGAACAAGCTACTGTTTCAATGTATTCAAGCTGGTTCCAATAACGAAGGAGAGTCGATCGACAGTGGAGATGATAGGGACGATGAGGAATGTCTATTTGAAGATATTCTTGATTACACAGACAAGTCAACTGATTCGACAGATTCAGTAACACACACACACACACACACACACACACACACACACACACACACACACACACACACACACACAGGCGCATAACTCGCAAAATCTCTCTAGTCCAAATTCGGTGAAATTGTTTGAAAATGGATACTGACTGATAACGAAAAGTATCATAACCATAACTGTATTAGTGAGTGCTTTTTTTCGTATCAATTTGTCTGCATGCCATTACTAAACACTGATCGTCAAACTCTGCACTTTTTTAATTTGTGTGTGTTTGGGTTACTTCATTTATCCATGCGTTGTCTCAACTCAAGATATTTTACAGTTTTGAAAGCACACTCATCTAAAAGTCTTTGATTTATTCTTTTCCGACATACCAAACGCGATGTTAACAGGGACCAAACATAACACTAAAATAAATTCAAAAAATGCCAATATCGCTACATAGGCGAGGGGTTTTAGCGTGAGTAGCTGTATGCGGGAGGGGGGGAAGACTCATGCTGCACGCATACGCAGGGATAGTGTTAAACAGCCAGATTCCAAACTTTTCACATGGTTACAAGATGATGGTTTGCCTTTTGATAATCAATATGTCAGTGGCCCTTTATGTACCAGCAGGATTCCGAAGATAACGTATTGAATGATTATGGGAAACTATTGATCAATATGTGCACCATTTGGAATTTATGTGTTTTGAATGGTATGCGTCAGGGCGTTCTGAATGGTCGATACACACACATCACTGAGAGAGACAATAGTGCAAATGATTACTTTAAAATGTCATGAGATATGTTTTTAAGGTTCTTGAATTACTGTAAATTGCAAGTATTAGAAAGGATGAAATCAGACCATATGCCTCTGGTAATGAACTTCAGTATCCCAGATGAATGCATGAACAACGCAAGAAGGTATGTTTCTAACTGTGTTATTGGAAAGTATGTTTGGAATCATCCACATGCCAATGTATTTAGAGATGTAATTTGCTCCCCTGAAATTCAGCAGAGAGTTGAAATGGCAATCAGTGTAATTGATGTGAAAATAAATGAAGCTTTGCATATATTTACCAGTGCTTTAACGATGCAGGTGAACGCATGAAAAAAAAAAACAACAGATTTATATTAACAAAAACAACATGATTATGATGTTGACTGGAATGATGTGGAGTGTCAGTCTGGTTAAAGGAAAGTCCGCAATCTGCTACGTAGATGTTGTCCCACATTACCCCTACCAGATCATGTCTCTTACTCTAATGCCAGACGTGACTAGAAGGAATTTTGGGATTCAATGCGCATAATTCACAATAAAAGTTAACAATCTTCTAATGGCATTAGTTTAGAAAACTGGTTTCAGCATTTTCAGAAACTGCTCGAAAAAGTAGATATCCATAGTGTTATGGATGATGAAGGTGGTAGTTATAACAATGGAGACTATAATTCCGAGAAAAATATTTCTACCCTTTGATGAGAATGTCACGTGCTTTTATGGAAATACTAAAAGCGCACTTTTCAAAGGGTTAGACAAGATACATTCACATTTTTTGGGAAAATGACTCTGAAAACATGGCTAGATCTGAATAAACATGATGATGTCTCACCCTTTCCCTCTTTACTGTGGAATAACCAATACTTAAAATATCGAGGAAATGTCCTTTTCTTTCCTGACTGGATAAAGGGCAAAATACTAAATGTTAGTGACATGTAAGGTCCAAATGAAATGCTTTCATACCAGGATGTGGTTAACAAGATAGGAGCCTCACCAGCAAGGATCTTAAAGTATAATGTAGTGTCAGTGGCCACACATATTTTTAATACTAGGGTTAGTGAACAAGACAGATATGACATAGATTTTTCAGAACCACCTCTTTTCTGTAACAAAAAGCATATGTCTTGCAAGGATTTCCGTGCAACTTTATATTCCCTCAGTTACACAGAACCATGTGCATCCCGTTTTTGGTCTAATAAATATGGACTGGAGTTAAATGAAAATGTATGGAAGATACCCCGTTTGTGCACAAAAGAAACCAGACTGAGAGTTTTACAATGGAAAATTTTACAAAATATATACCCGACTAATATAATGCTATGCAAAATGAAAGTCGGCATACTCGAAATTGTTCACATTGCAATGATGAAATTGATCACATTGAACATTTCTTTTTTCACTGTCATAAGGTTAATTCGTTTTGGAAATTTGTCAGTCAATACATATTAGCTGTGTACAACACAAGAATTGTGTTTTCTGAAGAAACTGTGCTCTTTGGAATTCTTAGACAAGAAAATATTGACAGACATATACTACTGACAATAAACCATGTTGTTATTATTGCAAAGGTGTGTATAAGTATTTATAAAAAAAAAAAAAAAAAAAAAAAAAAAAAAAAAAAAAAAAAAAAACGGAATCTAGGCTGCCAATTTCAGTCCGAAATCAGTTGCAATTGAGGAAAATATAAAGAGATTTGATACATGCATTCATTCTTACGCGCGCGTGCGCGCACGCAAACACACACACACACACACACCACACACACACACACACACGCGCGCGCGCGCGCGCGCGCGCGCGCGCGCGCACAGAGAGAGGAAGGGAGCGAGGGGGGGGGGGGGTAAGAGACATACAGATGGTTACAAATAAATGCACGTGTTTGTGCATTTTGCGTGTGCGCACATGCACTATAACACACACACACACTTACAGGTACACACACATATACACGCACGCACACATACAACACAGTCTTGGCGACGTGTCTTTCATGAAGAAAATGATCCCAAAGTAATATCTCTTTTCGTTCTCCACTCCTCTGTACTTTCTTGCACTCTTTCGTTTCCGTTTGTGTAAGATTGTTGCACGTGGGGAATATGGAAAGTGAGGGTGATCATGCATAATTTCTTTTCACTATAAGATTGGCTTCATCGAGGAAGAGACAACTGGTGAGACGACATGTAAGAAACTAAATCCCTAAGTTCATTTAAAAGACGCCGTCTCTGTTCGTCTGTCTGCCTGTCTGTCTGCCTAACGGTCTGTCTGTCTGTCTATGTCTCTCTTTTTTTTTTTTTTTTCTTCTTCTTCTCTCTCTCTCTCTCTCTCTCTCTCTCTCTCTCTCTCTCTTTCTCTCTCTCGGGGGGATTGGGGGGGGATTGGGGGAGGGGACAGGGGGAGGGGACAGGGGTGGACAGGGGTGCGAGTGAATGGGTGTTGGGGTGGGTGGATGGTGGTGGTGGTGGTGGTGGTGTGATGTGAAGAGCGCTCACGTGCTTGGGTAGGGGGAAGGAGAAGAGGACAGGCAATAGGGACCAACGACATCCTTTCAGGCGTGTGTATATACAGAATTGGTTGCTTACGCATAGTTTTTGCTTTGGTATCGTGTCGTCTATTTAACAGGTATTTACCATTATTAGCATATTTTGAGAGAGAGAGGGGGGAGAGGGGGGGGGGGGGGGGGGGGGGGGAGCGAGAGTGTGTGTGCGGGTGTATGTGTAAAACAAAATGAAAAAACTATATTATGTCCTTGTTTCATCTATGTTGGTTCCGTTTTCGTATAATGCAACATATTATCAGAGTGAGTGTGCCAACACACCACACATTAGTAGATTAACAAATCCAGACACTTTGTATCGAATGCCAAAACACTAAAATCAGCAAAAATATATCCATTTGTGAGAGAAGATACAGAATATGCATGGTGTGTAAGAGACTGGTTTGGCAAAGAAAAGAAGAAAAAAAAAAAAGGAAAAAAAAAACTAGTAGTGTAATTTTTTTTTCTTTCAGATGAAGAGGACAGTGTGAAGCACCAAAAAATGAAGAGGTGGATTTTGGTCTTAGAGAAGAAAAAAAAAATTAAAAAAAAAAAAAAAATCACCACCTTAGGTGCTCCATTGCTCCGAGAACTGATGCCACAAAAAAAATTATAACAATCGCTACAATAATACTAATGATAACAGTAATACCAGTGACAATGCATTAAATTGTCCGATTTCGAGAGACGAGATCCTGCTGGCTCTAAAGAAATTAAAGAATCGGAAAGGTAGTGGCTATGATGGAATCATTTGTGAAACGTTAAAAAATGCGTGTACGTGTTGTTAAGTTTTGTCACAAAGTTCTTTAATGCTCTGTTTGACAGAGGTATGTTTACAGAACTGTGGACTGAATCTACTGTTCTCTCTTTATATAAAAAAAAAAATGTTGATAACCCAAATAACTATACATGTATTTCCTTGTGTTACAGTTGTAGTAAGCTATATAGTGCTGTTATCAACAGAAGGCTGCAGCACTGGGTAGAAGAAAATAATCTCACTGGCGGCTATCAAGCTGGATTTAAGCGTAAGTATTCTACAAGAGATCACGTGTTTACTGTAATGGCATTTGTGCAAAAACCTTTTTAATCGTAAATTATATGTTGCTTTTATTGATTTTGAAAAAAAAAGCTTTTTATTCTGTTAAAAGGAGTATTTTATGGCATATTTTGTTCAAAAATGGAATAAAAGGAAAATGATATAAATGTGTTATGAGCGTGTATGACTCTGTAAAAGCTAGAGTGAGAAGTGTTGGGTCTTTGACTGATTAAATAAATAGCACGACTGGGGTTAAGCAAGGTGATGTATGTAGTCCAGTATTGTTTTCCTTATTTATCAATAAATTGACTTCAGAGCTTATTAATTCTGGACGATATGGCGCAATGTTCATGGCACAAATTTCTTGAGATTTTCATTCTTCTCTTACCTGACGATGTTGCATTAATGTCTGAAACTATCACTGGTTTACAAAACCGAGCTAAACAGTTTGGAAAGAGCTTCCTCTGCACTGCAAAGATAAACACAAACAAAAGTAATATATTATCGTGTTTAGAAAGGGTGGTTATCTTGCCACCAGAGAAAAGTTGGACATATAATGGGAGTCAGTATGCCTGTATTGAATGCTCAGAAGTATCTTGGCATTTACTATTCTACACGCATAACTTTACCTGTGCTTGTGAAAATCTTGCAAGTAGAGCTACATTTGCGTTATTGTATATTTTGAGGAAATTAAGACTGCTAGATAGTGGATCTCTGTGTTTTTTTTTAAAATCATCTGATGTCCAAATTCAGCCAATGTTACAATATGGTGCTGAGCTATGGGGGTTAAATCTGCTGCTGTGCATACTGAGAAAAATGATTTGTATGCTTTGAGGACATTTCTTGGCGTTCAATGATAACACCAAATGATTTGGTATATGGAGGAGACTAATAGAAATCCCTATTTATTTAATTTCAGTTGTTAAATGCATTTGTTACTGGTTAAGGATAACTCAGATGGAACCACACAGATTGCCTTATAAAGACTATACTATGCTCTTACAGTTGGATGCCAGAGGTAAAAAAAAACTGGATTACGAATGTAAGGCTAAAACTGTATGAATACGGCTTTGGTTTTGTATGGGAGAACCAAGGTGTCGGTGATACAATGCTTTCATTCGTGTTTTTCGGCAAACACTGATCAATTGCAGTTGGCAAAGACGGAACTCACATGTTGAAGATAGCTGTAGATTTGATATTTACAGAATGTTAAATCCTATGCATTGTGTACCAAAGCATTTGTCCATGATATTGACAGTCATTTGAATTTATATGATGACCAAGTTCAGATTTGGTATTTCAGATGTCTATGCACATTCCCTGCGTTATAGCAGTTTGAACGATCGTGTAAGTACTTGTCCGTTTTGTTAGGAATCACAGGAAAATGAAGTTCAGTTTGTCTTTATTGCCTGAATTAAGTGATCTTAGACAACATGTATTTCAGCTAAATACTGTAGATATCCTTCATTCTTCAAATTGATTTTGTTAATGACATCGACAAATGATAAAACAGTGACACAGCTGGCTGCGTATTTGTACAGAGGATTTAAACGAAGAAAATAATTATGTAATATCTTAGTTTGTTAACCTTCCCGATTGGTAATGCGTTATGCAACACTATTCTTGGCAATGGATATGCAACGTTGTTTTACGTGTATCCCCCTTTTAAGGGGCCAAGGGCATTTACGAATAAAACATTTTGCCTTTTTGTCTTTTGTCGTTCTTACCAGCCTCACATTATGATTTACAGCACTTATGGTCTCCGGTAGAATTCAGGGCATTTCCAGTTTTCCACTATGATTCATAATGCTTACCAGTCTTCAGTTATGATTCACAGCATTTCCCCTTTTTGCATCATGATTCCATAGTGGTTACCAGTCTCTCATTATATGTCATGGTACTTACTAGTCTTCCATTATGTTTAACAACACTTGGCAGTCTTCCACAATGATTCATAGCGCTTGCCAGTTTTCATTATGATTCATTGCAACGTACCAGTCCTCATTATGACTCACAACATTTACCAGTCTTCCCAGTAGACCAACTACTCTCTGTGAGCTACCAATGTTCACCTCAATCATAAGACAATGCAAAGTACCATTCTATGTGTCTGGCTCAAAGCGGACTATGGAAATCTGATCTTCCTATCTGACCTACAGTACTTCATTGAGCCATCAATCCTCCCATCAGACCTTCAGCACAATGTAGATCAACAGTCCTGCTATCTTACCTATTGTACACTGCACATTTTTTTCAAATTTCCCATTGACACAAAACTCACCATGGTTTACCAATTCCCCTCCCTAATCCATTGCAGACTGTGAATGACCAATCGTCCCATCTGACGATCAGCAAATTGTGAATGACTCATGTTCCCATCTGACCCATAGCATGTTGTGGACTGTCTCCACCTCTGACCCTTTGCACATTATGTACTGTCTCCACCTCTCACCCATAGCACATTGTGGATTAGCAAACCTGCTGTTTCATCAATAGCACACTTAGGATTGCCCATTTTCCTGCTTGACCCAGTGCAGTGTGTGGATGACCCACGTTTCCGTCAGATCTCATGCCTCGTTTTGGGATTTCCAGAGAACTTGGTGGACTATCAATTTTTCCCCTATCCAAGCCATAGCACATAGGGATCATCAATCGTCTGATCTGACCAATGGCACACTGTCGTTTACCCAAATTTCCATCTGACGAACAGCACTACATGGATTGTCCAAATTTCCATCTGATGAACAGCGTGCTGTGAGTTAACCAAATTCCCATCTGACGAACAGCACGCTGTGCATTACCCAAATTCCCATCAGATGAACAGCACTCTGTGGATTACCCAAATTTCCATCTGATGAACAGCACGCTGTGTATTACCAAATTCCCATCTGATGACAGCATTCTGTGGATTACCCAAATTTCCATCTGATGAACATCACGCTGTGGATTACCAAATCATTTATCTGACTAATGGCACACCATGAACAACAAATCTTCCACTCTCTGACCAATAGCATGCTAAGGGTTACCAACTTCCTATCTGACCATTGTCACACTGTGAATTATAATTTCCCCATCCGGACCATAGCACACTGCAAATACTGACACTAATTTTTGCCAGTCTTGCAATGTTTATTCGTGGTACATGGTGGACTACCGATCCTCTAACCTGGTTCATAACACGATGTTGATCACAAATTTTCCCGTTAAGCAGTCACATATTATTGAGAACAATGTTACGATCTCACCTACACCACTTCGTGAAATACAGTTTTCCTTTATGCCACGTAGCATGCTGTCAGTTATCAATTTTCCAGTCTGATTCTCAGTATCCTGCAGATTACAACTCTTTCAATCTGACTCAGAACATATTGTAGAATTCTGATTTTGTATTATGATCAATTGCACAATGTGATTTTTCTACTTTCCGATTTGAACATATTCAAATTGTGGAATCTTCTTGTCTGGTGCAATTCACACTGTGAATTACCGATCCTTCCATTTGACCCATAGAGATGTGTGGATTACCCATCTTCCCATCTGACCCATAGCGATCTGTGATTACCCATCCTCCCATCTGACCCATAGCAATCTGTGATTACCCATCCTCCCATCTGATCCATAGGGATCTGTTGATTGTCCATCTTCCCATTAGACTCAAAGAACGCTGTGGTTAACCATTGTTCTCTCTGCATGGTGGGCTATGCAACTTGCCCTCTGACTCAAAGTACAAATGACCCCCCTTACCATGTATGAATACTATTCTGCAAATGTCTCCTTTTTCCCATCTTTTCATAGCACATAATGGGTTATTAATCTTTGAATCCAATTTCCAGCAAGGAGGCTATGGAACAGGAAAAGTGTATTGGAAAATGCAGCTTCTTCGTCTTTGAGTACATGAAGAATCCAAAATAAAGGAAGAAACACTTGCAGTTGTGACAGAGATTGGAGATGCATACGACAGTCTCTAGTTCTCACTTCTCATAAAGCTACTCCATTACTATGGATTACATGATGGATTGCAGGAACACTTCAGGAGCGAACCGGCATCCTACGATTTCGAGACTGGGACGTCTGAATCTCATAAACTTTCTACTGGGTTACTTCAAGGTTCTATTTTCACCCTGTTTTATACAATGTTTACACTACGGTTTTCCAGACCTCAACAGAAACGGAATTGCTCGAGTGTTTACATTAGCATAAGCAGTTCAACTGCAGTTGAGAAAAAAATCGCTCAGTGGCGCCAAGAAAGCGGATCGTTTACAAACCCTTCAAAAGCCCAGATATTGGTTTGCACTCTCATCAAAACATAAAGACAATTACCCTCACCAGTTTTCTTCAATGGAATGCAAGTTGAATCAGTTGACAGCCTACGCAATTGGGAATAGGCATTGATAGAATGTCTAACTTTAGAACACATAATGAAGATATTGTTCTCAAACTGAAAAAGGGTGTGTATGCCATGAAAGCAACACCAGATAAAGGCATTGAACAGCACCATACTACCGACTGTGTCATGCAGTTGTACTGTGTGTAATTGATTACAGATCATGGTTTACAACACTGTACAAGAACAATCTTTAGAAATCAGAAAGAATTGTAAACGAAGCAACAATACCAACCCTGGGAACTACGAAGAACATATGAATTGACAATACGCGATACCTGCTTCACGTTCCTTTGATGCAGGTCAGACACAAGCTAGAACAGGTGTAGACATATTTGAAAGCACTTGAGATTCCCTGAAACTCATGACATACAGTAGTCAAAGAAACAAAAGACACTCGTCTGGGTCGTGGAAAACTAAGGATGTGACAGACGGCAAAAAAAAATATATACAGCTTGGTTGCCATTTATCAGAAATCAAGGGAACGAAAGAATAAGAAAGGAATGATCCAGACCACTTCAATTCCTTTACGAAATTGCCATTATCAAGAGCTTGAAAGACCACCGTTGAGGATGGGCAAAAAAAAAAAAAAAAGAAAGAAAACTGACGCATACATCAGATGCAGGCAGACCATATTACACTGTAAAATACCAGACTTCCCCTCTGACCTATAAGAAGCGCAGTTTGAAAAGGAAAAAGGGATGAATGCTGACAACTATTAAGACCGAATACAATCATGTGAAGAGAAGAGAATTACGTTGATCGATCTCAATAGGCACAAATAAGGCGTCCACACAGTCTACCCATCCATCCATCCATCCATCTATCCGTCCGTCCATTAATCCATGTATGTATTCATCCATCTATCTATCCATCTTGAGAGAGAGAGAGAGAGAGAGAGAGAGAGAGAGAGAGAGAGAGAGAAGAGAGAGAGAGAGAGAGAGAGAGGAGAGAGAAGAGAGAGAGAGAGAGAACGAGTATAACTGTTAGGAAAGAAAATAAGGAAAGAAAGTCACCTTTGCAGTCTATGCCTTAATTTTCCACTCGCTCCATCTGGGTAACTGTGTCTTGGCACTGCATCACGATCTGTAGGTTGATCTGCAGAATGATTTGAAGTGTTGGTTTTCGCATTTGCTTTAAATGTGCGAGTACATAATCATGTGTACAGAGGGACAGTAAAACACATCAAACGTC
>JADBJO010020239.1:0-5000 GCA_016801955.1 Conus betulinus | reverse complement strand
GTCGACTGCTATCTGGTTTCTCCTTCTCTTACGTCTAACACCACCCCCTCTCCTCATCTCTCTCTCTCTCTCTCTCTCTCTCTCTCTCTGTAAGTGTCAAGAAAAGTGTAAATAATAGTGTAATGTGTGTATATATGAGTGTGTGCGTGCGCATATGATTGTGCGTGTGTGTGTGTGTGTGTGTGTGTGTGTGTGTGTGTGTGTGTGTGTGTGTGTGTGTCTGTCTGTCTGTCTGTCTGGACTTTATATTAATCTAGTCATTTAGATGGTATTCCTAATGTCACACAATTGAGACAGATAACTGAATAGTTTGGTTTTGATGGTGATACTGGTATTTTTGTGAAATTTTGTTTTCTCTCTCATCACATTGATTCGTTAATACGCATGTGCATAAATACAATGACATAAAAACATCATAGAAAAAACAAGAAAAGTTGGAAAAAGAAAAAAAAAAAACCAAAGAAACAGCAGACCGACAAAAAAGAGAGGGCCGACAGCCGGGTCAAGAAAAGAGTAAAGGTAAGTAAATAATTTACCTGCGACACCTTGAACCATGAGCTGGGTCGACAACAGTACAGCAGCAACAAGAACCAGTATTGTCAGTTTCTCCATGATAAAGGTTCTTCACTTCTGAAACATCCCAAACAGCAAGTTCTTTCTTTCCCACTGATCTCAACAGAACTTGAATCCACAATGCACAAACAGCAACTTTCAAACAAAAAAAACAGAACACAACGTATGATAATTATGGCGTTCTAAAATATACAAATTGTCAATATACGCATTTTTGTGTAACATAGCGAAAGTGGTCAATATGTTATAATTAGGAAGTAAATTTCCATTCTTTCTGCGAGTGTTTTTTTTTTTTTTTTTTTTTGCTCATTAAATTTTGTTCCTGATTCACGATATCGTAGGTTTATAGCTTCAGCATTGACTCATAAGCCAACAGCCCGTGTGTTCGCAACAATTCTAGATAACACTAAAATGTCATCATCATGCACTGCACATATCGCGCGCAAATTGGCATACCAATGGGTATCATAATCAGCAATGGATTTTCTATGCCATTCTCTCAAGTGCAGCATCTACAAATGCAATCACATTCCCCTGGACTGTCCCATACTGCAAACAGGAATACTTCATGCACCTCACACATGATCCCAGACTAAATTTGCTGCGCTGCCTTTCAGGAATATAATGCAATTGCCTTTTTTTAATCTCTTGACTTGACAGAAGATTGACATTCTGACAGAAAAAAATACTTCTACGCTTAATGTTGTCAATAGGTCAGTAAGATTTCTTGCTACTTTGTATCAAGTTTTTGTGCAACTGCACTTTAGCCTTGGCTGTCAGAGAGCACAAGATGCACACAGATCTTCTATAACAAATGTCAAACTAATTCCAAACAGTTGATGTGTTTAGAATGCTTGTAGGCCTGTCGGTTAGGGAATCGCTCTTCCTAGCAACAAAAAGGATTTGTTTTAAATGAATGAATCTCTGACGGCATTGTTACTTACACAATCTGGGTGTCATTCTTCCCAGTGATGAGGATTATCAAGTCAAGTCAAGAACACTTTATTATCTCCATAGAGAAATTAACAGTGCCCATAAAAAACATGACCATGGATCTATATTTAAAAAATCACTAATCAAACCCACCCACCCACTCATACACACAGAATAGCACACACACACACGCGCGCGCGCGCGCACGCACGCTCGAACGCTAGCACGCACGCACACACACACACACACACACACACACACACACACACACACACACACCCCACACAAACACACACACACACACACACACACACACACACACACACACACACACACACACACACACACACACACACAGCTTTCTAAACTGGATCTTAATTAATGAAAGTTCAGTTTTGATTCAGGAGTTTGGTGGGATTGGGAACGAAACTGTTTTTTAATTCTATTGTTTGAATTTCGGACTTTGGAATCTTCGTCCAGATGGTAGAATATTGTAGTTTTTTTTTTGAAAGAACGTGAGGACTGTCGGCAGCAATGTTCACACTTTTTACATGTGGCACGACATTTACACAATTCATCTAACTATCCTTGATTTTAGTCAACAATCTTTCCACAGACATTCACCACTCGGTTCAAAATGTTTTTGGTTTTCACGCTAAGATTTCCAAACCAACATAAAAAGCCAAAGAATAGCACTGATTCTACAAAACGACGATGAAACATATTAAAGATGTCCTTTTTAACAGCAGAGACATAAGTGTCTGAAGATATATTCTAGGTTGGCTTTTTTTTTTTTTTTTGTAAATTGAGTAATGTATTTTTGCATCAAAGTTCAATTTATCATCTAAAATAGTACCCAGATACTTATGCTTACTGACAAATTCCACTTCGGTGTCTTCGATATGTAAGTGAAGGACAGGAGCTGGGTTTCTTCGAAAATCAATTACCATCTTCTTCGTCTTACTAACATTAAAATCTAGACAGTTCTCTTTGCACCATGTACAAAAAACGTCCCACCTCTTGAAAACTAATAGTATCTGAATTTGACAGGTCATCTAAAGCAGAATCATCTGAGCACGTTATGACAGGAGTAACAGAAGAAACCAGTACAATCATTTTGTATAAGGGATAAATAGTACAGGAAAGACAACAGTGCCTTGAGGTGCACCAATAAATGTGGTTCGTGCTGATGAATGGTTTCCCTCAGAACGTACGCACTGTAACCTGTCGACTAAAACGTTCACCTGTAACGTTTGATGTTTCTTTGCCATAATGTGTTGTTGAACATTATTAAAAGCTGGTGAAAATCAATGAACAGGATGCTAACAAATGAATCTTTGTTTTCAAGATGTATGTATGCATGGTTTAATGTTATGACACGAACGCATCGCTGGCATAACCATGTACATTTTAACTTTCAGACTGTGTTCTTTCTTACCTGTCATTCTACTCTTCACCACAAAAACTACACATGGAATTTAAACAATGTGATAGGTCAGTGTAAGTGTGAACCAGCGTAGTCTCTGTTACGAAAACGCTGACAACACACAAAGCAGATAAAAATTGTTTGGTCACAAACAAGAAATTTAACTATACAGTAGAATTCATCACACAGCCGCATGTCAAGCAAATGTTCAAACTAGTAATTCAAACGAAAACATTGTCAATAAATCACCGCCACTAAAGCCACGAAATATTCACCTGAGTCTGCAGAATACAAGTAGAAAGAGAGACGAGAATGCATGTACTATGCTGCTGTTGTGGAATTCAACCATTTCAGGTCAGAAGTGGGTGGGGGAGGAGGAGAAAGGGATTTGGATGCTGCTATGGCAGGCCAGACAAAATGCAGACGTCTGTTTTTTCTGTGAATGTTTAATGTAAATGTGGTCACTTGAGTGGCTGCACGCTTGTGTCACCAAAATACATTTTAATTCCGATTTGAAATGGGTGATCTTTGTGTTTTTTTTAGTTTGTATTATCGACACAAGAAGGCAGAGTTTAAACGAAATATGTCGACGTGGTTTTTTTTTTTTTTTTTTTTTTTTTTTTTTTTTTTTTTTAAATCCTTAAAAAGTATTTAATCATTGTGTGAACTGTACTACATCAGGTAAAGGAAACAGGGCGATCAATTCATTCAGTTAGAAAAGACGGTCTGAATCTCGGAAATCTGCACATCTGCTGGGGAAAAAAACGTTGAAAACAGATGTTGAGAGAAGGCTTGCATGTATATTTTGAAACGTAAGAAAAGGGTATGCAGGTGGAGCCTGCAAGCTTTGGGGAGAAAGGCTGGCCATACTAGTATTCTGGTTTAGCTAATGCTAAGCACTAGCGAAAAAAAGTTCTTGAGCAGGCAGGAGAGGGTTGAAGAATTGGTGGGAGTTGTTCCCTGAATATCTGGTAACCTCTTCGCCTTTTCTCACTCACATAGTAACTGTTTAGGAAGGCTAGAGACACATAAATGACACAATTAAGAACTGACGACCTTTCTAACAGTGTCTAAGTGATTTTTTCCTTTCGTAACCTTCATTAATGCCAGCTCCAATTCACCACCCCTTTCCACACGTAAATATTCTTTTTCCTGTTGTTAAGATCTAAACAAAACAGAAAAAAAAACAGAACAGGACAACAACGACGAATATTAATGTGAAAAACAAAGATAGAATACGAGAAATGCAACTGCAAATTCGGATGCAACACATTATATCTAACATTCGTGTGCTCCCGTGAGCTCGGCTGTTATATTCTTTCTATTTCTGCTCGTGCATTAAACCTCACCCATGAGAAACCCTGTTTCTGTTTCCAGAAAATGATTGAGCTCAGCTGTCAGGAAGCATCAGTTGTACGAAATCTTGTTGTCAAATGGCCAGACCTTCTACCCTGCGTCCTCAGTTACAAAGTGTATCTGTACTAACTCGGTATATGACAGCGATGAAAACACCTGCATCAGATCGCATTCGCCCTTTTTAACGACTCATACACGTGTGTGTGTGTGTGTGTGTGTGTGTGGTGTGTGTGTGTGTGTGTGTGTGTTTGATATATATTACATGTCAAAGAAATGAACGTCCAAAAGTATTAAAAGAAGTAGAACGATACAAAATCAAATGAATCAAGAAGAAGACGTAGTAGTAGTAGTAGTAGTAGTAGTAGTAGTAGAAGAGGAGAAGAAGAAGAAGAAGAAGAAGAAAAGAAGAAGAAGAAGAAGAAGAAACAACAACAACACAACAACAACAACAACGCAACAATACTAGCGACCACACAGTCACTTAATTCTTATGTAACGATTAAAACCACTGACAGGCGAAAGTGTGGAAATACCTCTTCCCCTCCCTGTGCTCCACCTAGTCTCCTTCCCGTGTGAGTATTTTGGACAAGACTATCAACCAATGTCCTATGTGTAGTATAGACATAGTGCTAGTCTCCTTCCCGTGTGAGTGTTTTGGACAAGACTATCAACCAATGTCCTATGTGTAGTATAGACATAGTGCTAGTCTCAT
>JADBJO010020238.1:30000-31675 GCA_016801955.1 Conus betulinus | reverse complement strand
AATTGCGAACGTTTATATGTCTGCGTGTGTACAAGTGTGTATTGTGTATGTGTGTGCATGCATGTGTGTTTTTATGTGTGTGCACGCATGTGTGTGTGTGTGTCTGTCTGTCTGTCTATGTGTGTGTGTCTATGTGCTTGTGTAGTAGGACATGTATGCAAATACAAAGAGAGAAAAATAGAGGCACAGCAAACAAAAACACAAGCTGAGAAATGAACAGCTACAACGGGAAGGAACTTGTGTTGATGCTGGCCTGTTCATCACAGAAATGCTTTGCACTCAGCGAAACACACCACTGGGCACTTCACCTTTGATGCCAAGGCCGATGTCTTCATTACCAATTACCAAGGTGACTGCAGCAAAAACCGGCAGGAGCGTATCCTCTACTGTCGAAATAGTGTATCATACTGTGTAGCTATTTGCTTTAATAATCAATGAACATCCAAACATACCCCCCCAAAAAAAAAAAAACACACACACTCAAGTACGCACGCACGCATGCGCGCGCGCGCGCGCACGCACACACACACACACACACACACACACACACACACACACACACACACACACACACAACACACCACACACACAAACACACAAATACAAACACACGCGCGCGCGCGGGCTTGCACACGTGTGCAAACAAGCAAGCAAATCAACGTGTTTTTCTTCTTGTTGAGAAGGGCGGCATGCTGCAAAATTGCAACGTTCAAGTACTGATAGGTGCTCAAGCGATGTTGTGAACAGACAGCTCAAACACATTCATTATTTCACACTGGCTCCGAGCTGCCGACACGGTTGTCGATACTTCAATGTGAATAATGACAGTAAGGTGATGGGGGGAGAGCAGGGGAGGAGAGAGAGGGAGAGAGAGAGAGAGAGAGAGAGAGAGAGAGAGAGAGAGAGAGAGAGAGAGAGAGAGGAGAGAGAGAGTCAGGCTTTGTTGTCTGCTAGTCTGCTGCTGCTGCTGCTACTGCTGTCATACGACGGACGCGGCTACGAGAGTCCCACAGACAGGGTAATGACTTTCTTCCCACGTGAGTACTTGTCAGGAGGAGAGACGTTAATTATGAAAGCAGTTTTTGTTTTCCTGTCTGCATTGACCTTTCCATTCCAAGTGCTTCTCCTCTCCAGCCACTCCCTCTCACCCCTCATCCTCATCAATGTCATACTTGTCATCATCTGTATTTACAACAGCAGACTAACACCAAACATGTGTCAAGCTAAGTCTTTCTCATCCTCCTCAGTAATCATGCTTGCCATGACCAGTATTAACAACAGAAGAAGACGAACACCAAACATGTACCTAGATAAGTCTTTCTAATGCAACAATAACCTAGTGTCCCCTGAACTACAGGCACGTATCACACGTGAAAGAAAATACAGAAAGAAAGGGGATACCCCTTGAAAAATTGGTTAGGTACATCACGTTTAATAGGTAGCTACACTGAATTGTGAACAGACAGAACAAGCAAGCATGGCGACGTCTTCTTGACGAATTCCCCATGGCGACTGGGTTTCCTGTGGGGAATAGCAGCAGAAATTCACAAAATAGTAGTGCACAATGCAGTACAATGATTTGAAAGACAGTATGTCTAGATCCCTCAATATCAATGACATTTATTTCCTGGCAAGTGATATTTATGTATCATCTTATGGCTACATCTTTCTATGT
>JADBJO010020238.1:20000-25000 GCA_016801955.1 Conus betulinus | reverse complement strand
GAAAGTTCGGTAACTACACATGTCTGGAAACCTTTGGGGGAGGCAAAGGAGAACCACGCTTTTCACTGATCCATAATGATATATTTATATAATAAACCCCATTTACATACGGAGACAAAGGACCAGAGGTTATACATACAGTCGCGACATTATCGAACAGACAGCTAATGGGAAAGAAAATGGAGAATTAATGTCCGCATTTTCTTTTTTTTTTAGACATTTTCCCTGTGAAAGGAAGGTCATAGTGTCCCTACCATCATACAGCTTACATTTCCTAACCAGTTCCCTTGCCAGAAACATGAAATGACGCAAGAAAGTAAAGTTTTTAAAACAATACATGGAAGGAGGGGGTGTCTGTTTGTTTATTTAGTTCTGTTTGTTTGTTTTTCGTCGTCCTTTCCATAGCATTTACTCCCACGTCGTCGAGACTGTGTTTCTCCTGTATCACCCCAGTATCAAGCTTCCGTTTTGTGCAGATGATGATGTTGAAACGAAAACTTTCAAACCTTTTGTCTGCTCAAAGTATTCTCCGTTCACATTCATACTGAAAATGGAGAGGGATGGGGGTGGGGGGTGGGGTTGCTGATTCAGAGGTCTTGTCCATCAATATGTTGTTTCGCAACCGCTTGTGGCATCAGCTTTAATTACAATTAAGCCTTTTATACGCACAGAACAGAAATGACGTTATCCTTGGTTATTATGTGCGATGTGTGTTAAAAAGCTGTGCTTCAAAAAATAGATTTGGGCGTAGGGTTATCAGGATGCATGTTTTCACAAAGCTGATAGCCGAAGAGAGTCTAGTCAACATTTATGTCGCTTGACAAAACTACGACCTAGCTAGACCTGCTGGTATCAGTTCAGAAAAGAACGCAACGTTGATATAGCCACGTAACAAAATCCATGGCCTTGCTAAAACAGTATTCCAAGGAACTGTTGAGGAAGGGGGATGAAGGGGAAGACAGAAAGTAATGGACTGAAAGCATTGCCGATGGACAAGGAAATCATTTGCAGAGATCCAAGCTTTGGCGCATGACGATAAGAACAGAGGGAGTTCTGGAGAACTGTTCACTGTGGCGACTCAATGACTTCCCATGAAGTTAAGGAGGAGGAAGAGAAGAGAAGATAGGGAACTGGGTGTGTTAAGTGGGATACTTACTCGTTTAAATGGTCGTATTGTACGTGGTAAAACCAGAGTCAAAAGACCAGGACTGTACTAGATGACCAGTCGTGCTGAGGAACGAGTTAAGTGTATTGTTCGTAAAGAAAGAAGTGAAGAATATGAAATACGTGGTCTTTCACGTGGCCCAGTTAAAAAAAAAAAACTTCCGTCGTGATCTTAAGATACTTCATCTTCCGAAAAGAGACTTATAAAAAAAAAAAACAGAAAGAAAGAAAACGTTCATTATTCGTGCAAAGCGAGAGCGAAAAATGTTCGAGTCAGAACAGCTTGACAGGCAACACACAATGCGCAATATTACAATAACAGAATGCATAATACTACAAAAAAAAAACCCAACCAAACATGAAGCACTATATGGCCATGGAAAACATTGTGCATGAGCTCATGCAATTTTTCTGCCAGGCGCCTTTTCTACCGCTGACATGGTTCAAACATTCGATTAACAGACCCCTTCCGAGGGAAATGGGGAAAGACAAAACCGATATTTCTATTGTAAATAGAGTTACATTTTTTGTCAGTTTATAGTCAAATAAATCGATCAACTGGTTGAAATATTGGATTTGAAGCGCACGCGGGGGTGACGCTCGGGATATTACAGGCGGTGTGCCGTTTCACACTCATATTTTGGCATCTTCCATCTCCGATTGAACTGTTCAGCCCACCGACGGGGTAACGCTATTTGGTGGTGCCCACAAGCGGCATTAGTCCCATGAACATGGCGGGGTTACTCTAGCTGAATGCAAAGTGACACACAGATTATCTCCAAACATCACGTCTTTGTCCACCCTCTTCTGAAGTAGAACCTGTCTGGAAAGACGTGTCAGATAGCCCAGGACTTGAAGAAGAGGAGGTGGGGAAATGACAACTCGACACCGTACTTTAAATCAGACCACAGAAACACCCTCCTGGTGGCTGAAGCGTTTGAAGCTGCATATGTAGAGACCGTATACTATGCCATTTCTATGTTTTTTTTACATTGACACAATCATGGATGTATTTCGCAACATGCGTTAGTTATCGTTCTTGCAGAGTGTGTAACCTGGGCACTGTTAACGGAACTTTGGGTTTGATCTATCTTGAGACAGCTTGTCTTAGAAGCTTTTATCTAGATCAGCTGTCCAAGAAATGAGCTTTAATTTCGGCCACACAACATGCTAAACATTTTCTGCCCTTTCTCGCAAGGGTCGTGTATTTCCCTCTTCCCGCTTGTAGACCGTGAGCATTAGTGCAAAATCGGCCGAGATCACGTCTACGTTCTTAGTTTTTTTTTTGCGTTTATTGCAAACCCTAGAGACACGTCTCCTCCGTCGTCGAAACATGGATGGCTCTGGTCGAGCTGGCAAAAAAATGGAGATCTTCCACCGCGCCAAAAGTCTTCCCCCGTACTGCGGGACAGATTGATGTCTTCTGATTATGAAAGAGGAGGGGGCATTGATACAACATAGAATGCACCAGTGTTACATTTTTTCGTCCACACTACTACATTGTTTACATTTACGCGGATATTGCCGAATTGCCATTTATTTTGCGTTTCTGTACATACAGTGTAACACGTATTACATGTCTTCCGTGCTGACTGTTGTTTTCTTCACGCTACATTGATAGATAAGAACAAACCTCGTTGGGAAATTGAGACTTCAGTATTTTGCTTTTGGTGAGTACTGGATTATTACAATCTATTTCAGTTCTTGGGCAGCAGTTCACTTGCAGAACAGGAAACTCGTCGCTGGAGATTGTGAGCTTATGACTCGGATGGGATGGTCAGGTCTCGTTAAGTTTGTTTTTTGTTTTGTTTGGTTTTCCCCAGGGCTATTGATGCTACCATGGATTATGTGAGGCAGACGTGTATCCTTTCTTTTTTTTTTGACTTTTCGAGTCTGTGAAGCAGAAAGAAAAACACAACCAAACTACCGGACCTGCTAGTGTGAAAATGTACGTGTTCTTTTAGATTCAGTATTCCACCTGGTCGATAAACCTGCATAAAGCAGCAGTCTCGACCAAACATGAAACAATGGTGACTTTTATGCGAATTTATAAATCAAAATACCACTACATAACAATCTGCACGGAAACAGTGCTCTGGATGAAAAACGTAACATTTTCCCCGATAGCTGCATTGTTACAAGGCAGGATGTGCGGACAGAGCTGAAGAACAGACGACCATCATCGGGGCTGCACCACACAGACAAGTCTTGACGCCTCCTAGGGCTGGGCGATGCCCCCTGGTGCCGTAGTCAGTAACGGGTGGTCCTCAACACACATGGTTAAGACTGATCTTCTCTGGATTGGCCGATCCCATTCGTAGGACTATATTTAGGATGTAGTGTCAGTAGTGTCCTCTTTCGAGTTTTTTCTTTTTTAGAACAGTTTTTGACACCTAACTGATGAATGTTCGTTTTCGTTATCTCTGAACTTGTGGTTGACTTGCATGAAAGAAGATCATAGAGGTAAAACACGCACCATGTTTTGTCTTGTAATTTGTTTTTGTCGCTTTCGTTCGGCGGAACGGTAACTTTTTCTTTTAAGTTTTTTTTTTTTTTTTTACCTAACTGGTGATCTCACTGTTCTCTCTATCCACCAGGAGATGGTCATGTCCATAGTGTGTGCCCAGTCCCGGCACTTTGACCGTCAGTGTCAGAACGTGACGCCGGTGACGCAGGACTTTTTATTGTCCTCTTTAACTTTTCAGCTCATCTGTCATGTTTAGGTAAGTAAATGACAAACAAGCCAACAAGCAACATGCAAGCAAACAAACAACCTTCTTGTAGAAATCGACGCGGGGTGTAAAATGGGCAGTGTGTGTTTAATGGGGATTGCACCCAGGCCATGTTTTAGTTTTGTTGTTTGTTTGTTTCTTTGTTTGTTTGTTTGTTTGTTTGTTTACAATGTTCCCCTGTGTTATTTTATATCCGTATATATCTGCGTCGAAGAAAAGGAAGAAGCGGGGGAACGAGGGAACGAGAGAGAGACAGAGAGAGAGACGACAGACAGACAGACAGACAGGCAGGCAGACAGACGCTCAGACAGACAGACAGACAGACAGAAAAAGAGACAGAGTGATGGGAAAAAATCGGGGGGACGGGGGGGGGGGGGGGGGGGGGGGGGGGGGGGGGGGGAGGGTAAGTATGGTGGAGGGGGGGGTAGGAGGGAGGAAGGTGGATGGGTGGGGGAGGGGGGTTGGGGGTGGTGGTGAGCCGTGGATATCTGTGGTGAGAGTGAGGGTGTAGGGCAAAGAAATGGCTGCTGAGGGTTGGGGTGGTGGTGAGCCGTGGATATCTGGTTGGGGTGTGGGGAATGTGGCTGTGGGGGGGGTGGGGGTGGGGGTTGGGGGGGGTGAACTCCAGCTCTCAGAGGCCCCATTTTGAATTTGTTCCTGACATAAATTATCAGGTTTCCCTTTTATTAGCCTCATTGACCCAGGAGAATATCGTGCCAATTTGTCATACAGCGTAAAAGAGAGAGCTATTCCCTCATTTGACATTCATTCTTTCTTTCTTTTTTTACGTTAAGCTACTATATTAATCAACTAAGGAAAAATCCAAAAGAAGAAGGAGGAGTAGAAAAAGACAAGACACTAAAATAGAAAAGAATGAAGGAAATTAAAGAATGATGAACATTGATTAATCAATAAATAGACGAACAGAAAAGCATGAAAGAGAGAGAGAGAGAGAGAGAGAGAGAGAGAGAGAGAGAGAGAGAGAGAGAGAGAGAGAGAGAGAGAGAGAGAGAGAGAATTGACTTCCACATGACTGGATAAGGATTTCGGCTGGTCTAGGGATGGGGAACGAGAATGGAAGAGATGAAGTGAGGTTCGGCGCAG
>JADBJO010020238.1:0-10000 GCA_016801955.1 Conus betulinus | reverse complement strand
TCACAACAGACAGAGAACGTGACGTGCTGAGGAGTAGTACCGCATCTGCGGTAGGTCGGATTAGCATGTCATCGAGTGAAATTAAGGTGAGAAGGACAGAGAAACGATTGTGGGCATGTGGACGAAAGGTCGGGGGAACCATCCCCAAAAGATACCTGCTTCCACACAAATCAGCATGCGCTTTCGTTTTTTTTTTTTGTTTTTTGTTTTTTTTTGTTGTTTTTTTTTGTAATTATAAAGGTCAAGCTGTCACCTCTTAATCACTGACACAAAAAGAGACCTAAACAAAGTACAGAACCCAACAGCAGCAGCAGCAACAGCTTACAACGAATATGTTAAAAAGTAAGAACTGGACGGCTGCGAGTCCTTTGGCGAGGGATTTGGGAAGACGGGGAGCATGTGCAGAAAACTGCCCAGTGATTGATGTGCCACATCATCATCTTACGTTCCCAGTTGATCATCTCTGCATAACATAATCATTCGATAACAGCCACAGTTCTGCAGTGAAAACATGTCGTCGGAATGGTTTGCCAACTCAAACAGATCAGAATTAAATGTTACTGTAATTTCTCACACGACGAATTAACACAACTATATATAGTATATATATAATTATATAGAGTATATATTATAAATAATAATATACAGACAATTTTTCTTTTTTTTTTTTCTCATCTTTTTTTTTTTTTTTTTTTTTTTTTGTTTTTTTTTTTTTTTTTTTGTCGTCTTTTTTTTTTTTTTTTCTCATAGCACCAAGCATCAACATTCAATTCATCATTGTCTGAGTGGCAGTTGCAGAGCATGTCCGCTGCAGATCATGCCTCTTCGCAACTGCGCACGAAATGATCTGTTATACGACAAAAAAAACCAAAAAAAACAATTAAGGGCACACTTATGATCACTACACGACACTATCACACATAATATATACATATATATCACAACAATGATACACTACATCCCTAATGACACTAGCACTTCTGTTGCAGCTGCAGATCGTCACTGCACGTCACAAGCCTTACGCTACTGTGTGACTGGCAACGCCACGCCAGAGACATGGCTACACATGCGCGTCAGACTGCTTCTGCCATCAGTCTGTCACGCACAACACACACCACACAGCAGCACACACACACACAACATACGCGTGGCTCACCCTACGTACAGCAAGATCCTCATGTTATGCAGTGATACAACGGAGAACGTACAATGACTGATGTGGCCCATCAATCACTGCAGTTTTCGCCTGCACCTTCTCCCGAAAAGGGGGTTTCCATCCGTCTGTCGAGCGCACATCCTCGCAAACGAGACTCGCAGCCTGCTCCATCTTCTGCTTACTTTAATCGCCGTCGGGGGTCAGGGTCTCCTCTCTCTGTCTGTGTGTGTCTGGTCTGTCTGTCTATCTATCTCTCTAATCTATCTAATTCTCTATCTATCTATCTGTCTATCTTTCGGTCTGTCCTAGTCTTTCTGTTTTTCTATACCTACCTGTCATCCATTCTCCATCATCTATCTAGCATATCTGATCATCGATCTATCATCTATCTATCTAGTCTATCTACACTATCGATCTATCTAGTCTATCTATCTATCTGCATTAGAGAACCCGGTAATAGGAGATTAGATACCGATGAATACACAGACCGACAGACAGATACTAATAGATAGATAAGACAGATAGATAGATATATAGGATTGATAATAGATAGATAGATATATAGATAGATCGATAGATGGAGGAGACAGACAGACAGTACAGCCATACAGACAGATAGATGAGAGATATATAATATAGACAGACAGACAGACATACAAGACAGACAGGCAACAGACAGACTGGGTGAGAAGCGAAGCTAGATTTCTTCAGGGGACGTTTTCGACACTTAATTTATTGACATAAGGTCTGTCAATGACGGACAGACGAGTATCATATTTTGCTTGGTCAGAAAATAGAATGCTTGAGAGATGAGAGAGAGATAGAAAGAGAGAGAGAGAGGAGGAGAGAGTAGAGTAGGGGGGAAAAAAGGGCGGAGGGTTAGATAGAGAGGAGAGAGAGGGAGAGAAGAGAGGTCGGTGGTTGGTGATTCAATTACTGTTCGTGCGGCATTTCACTCTTGTCTTATCGCTCAATGACTTTATTCTGGGAGAGAAGGGGAGAGATAAGAAGAGAGATAGGAGAGATAGAGAGAAAGAGAGAGTAGGAGATAGAGAAACAAAAGGGGACAGACAGGGGGACATAGGGCAAAGGAGCCTGACCGTGACGACGGGACAGATAGCACATAGGCATAGGAAAAAAACGGGGGAAAATAAAAGAGGGGAAGAGCAGACACAAAGTAAAAAACCCGGACACAAGGGTGGCAGGACGTGTCAGCCGAGCGAGGAACGAAAACAGAGGGCAGTATATACAGTACAATACAGCAAAAAGCGGAAAGATGGGAAAGTAGAGAGAAGGCAGACAATAGCGTAAGGGGGTAGAGGGGAAGGAAAAGCAGTGACGTATAATATATACGTAACGAATTAGCATTAAACAACCAGACCCAGAGCTGTACAGACATACAGTACGGAGGAGATACATATCGACAGTAAGATTTGGAAACAGGTGCAAGACATAAAGCAAATGAATCAGAAGACAAACATAAACCAGTCAAAACAAACACAGGACGATATATACAAACACCAATCCATATGCCAAGCCCGCCTGCCCAACATACGAGAGAATAGAACCACCGACAGGTACACACACAGCCAGGCAGGCATAGCTAATAGATACTAAGAAACTGGAATAATAACTAGAGGAATCGTCATAATACAGAAAACTATTCTTCATCAAGGTAGAAATAGTTGTTTTTACACCTTGCAGACCGACAGGCAAAACAAGCCTTCTAAGCGCTGTTATACTTGCCGGCTATAGGGGGAACATTCTCGTGAGGTCAGCTTAAATCTTTTGGACAATCGGGAAGACAGCCAATGGTAACCGTCTCAGAGCGTTACTCTATTCCATTTGTTGAACCCTTAAGATGGAGGTCACGTCGGTTGAGCGTATTACTGTTAACTTTTCTCTGTTACTCGTGGTTGCTAAGTTTTTTGCCTGGCCTGCCTGCCTGCCTGCCTGTCTGTCTGTCTTCTATCTGTCTGTTCTGTCCCTCTCCTGGTGTTACGCTTTGTGTGTTGTGTGTGTGTGTGTGTGGTGGTGTGTGTGTGTTTGTGTGTGTTTTAGTATGTGTGTGCGTGGTGTGTTGTGGTTGTGTGTGTGTGTGTGAGAATGTGGTTGTGTGCGTTCGTGCGTGCTTGCGGTCTTGCTGGTTGCGGTCGTGGTGTGGTATGTGTGCGTGCGTGCGTGCTTGGCGTGCGTGCGTGCTGCTCGCGCGCGCGTGTTTGTGTTGTGTGTGTGTGGTTGTGGGTGTGTGTGTTTATGTGTGTGTTTGTGATTAGAGGGGTCTCATAAGAAACCCACTTTGTGTGAGTGTTGTGGTGTGTGTTAGTGGGGTGGGGTGTGTGTGTGGTGTGTTGTTGTGTGTGTGTATGGTGTTTGAATGATATGGGGCGGTAGAAAGTCCAACAAAAGTTGTGGTATCGTGTCCTCATGCTCTGACTGGAAGCTCTCGTGTCGGTCTGTCTCTGGGATCTGTCTGTTACGTCTTTCCTGTGCTCTCTCTCTCTCGCTCTCTGGCAGGGTCGTCTCTCGGGAAAAATCCATCGAAGAGTCCTCTGAGAATCAGAAAAGAAGGAAAGGGGGCCAGAGAGGGGAAAAAGAGTCAGGAAAGAGGTCGGATGACGGCAAAAAGGAAAATCCGGGGGGATCAAAAGGGAGAATGAAAAAAATCGGGTCGAAATGCATCTACAATCTTCTCAACAATAGATTATAACGGTACTCCATGAGGTGTAGGCCAGGCCGATGTGTGGTCCTTCCTCTGTAACGTGTGAACGATTATATTGCTTTAAAGTGAACCATCAGTAGGGTTTTGCTGGGAATCGCACTCGAGAAGGGCGTTAGTTATCAATTTCTCTGATAAAGTCGAGGGCCTATGATCAACAAAAACTAGCCTTCTGTTCTTACCCTCTATTTGAATCTCGGCTCTTTGTGTGGTGTGGTGTGTGTGTGTGTGTTAGTGTGTGTGTGTGGTGAGAATAGTTGTGTTTGTTGTAGTGTGAATGGTGTATGTGTTAGTGTGTGCTGAACAAGTGCGTGGCGTGGTTGCGGTGAACGGGGTTTGGTGGCTGGTGCGGATAACAATTAAAAAATGTGGTTCAAGTAAGTGTGGCAGATGAAGAAGAGAGAGAGAGAGAGAGAGAGCAGACCCTGTCGTCGAGATGGTTAGGAAGGTGTTGCCTAGCGCTGCTGCCGTTTGTACAGTTTCGGAAAGCTGCTCGAGGGAGGGGCATTTGTTAGGCGAAAAAGAACCGTAGAACGCCCCCCTTTGTCCACCCGACGAGATGACGGTACCTGATTTCCAGGTGTCAGAGAATGTTTTACATGGTGGGCTGCCGAAGGGGGGGGAATTGTGAGTGAACGGTCGTCGACTTGTACCGTGGTGCCTAAGAGCTCCTGAAAGAATAGGATCTAGGTGGACTTTAAAGTCTTCATCTCTTGTGTGGTTAACTGTGGTCCATCTACCTAGAGCTAGTTATCGATCTAGAGATAGAGTCTGTCTTTGCTACTATCCATAGTATCAATATCGAATCTGTCTTCTTTTACGGACTAGGTCGTATCGTTGTCGGGTATCTTCACCTACTTAGGCTGAGGGTCTACTATCTGATCTTTGCTATCCATCTTATCTATCTTGGTCTACTACACAAAAAGAAGTCTAATCCTGTCGGTCGAAGTCGGTATTACGTAAACTGCCTGCCTGCCCGTCTGGGTCTGATACTGTCAATTATAAAACCTATCTTATCTCACAAGTACAGGATAATAAAAGATCCACGAAACCTACATTTTGAGTGTGTGCTGTGGGATTATTTGCACGATCTCACTATTGCGCAAACGCAGAGCAATAGCATCCTGTGGTTGAACTACAAAAAAAAAAAAAAAAAAACAAAAAAGAGAGAAAATGAGAAACCTCTATATCTAAAAAATCAAGACACGTCCCGACAGCTACCATAAGAAAAAAAAAAAAGATAACAAGTCATGGGCATTGTGTCTGGGTGGTTTTTGACCGTATGAGCAATAAATGAGAATGGCTTCTTTGGGTTCAGTGACTGATTTAGGTCACAACTTACGATCATGCTTGGGAGTTACGCTTCGGGCGCTTTATTGTGACGAACAGAGACGCCATGTGGTAGGGGCGCGACAGCCCCAAAAGCCGGAGAAAACCCCCGAGACACCATATTACCAATTAGTCCGTGCTGGTTGACAGTGAAACATGGTTCGTTTATCTTCACTTAAGACCATAAGATGACACTGTAATTATCATCAATCACGTATACTGTTTTAAATTTACATCCTTAGTTTCTGTAGTGCCCAATGTATTGGTCATGCTCCAGAGGGGTGGGGGGTAAAGGCTGATCGTCATAGCGGCCGATAAGATGATGGCTCAGATAGGTAGAATAGACAGTTTGGTTTTTTTCTCCAAGACACCCCAATCTTCTTTCTTGCCTCCCACGTCTATTTTCACTGTTAACAGTAAAATGTGTGGCGCGCGTGCGCGCGCATGAACGTGGCGCAGTGCGTTGTGTGTGAAGTGTGCCTAAGGGTGTAGAAGTGAGACTGCGAGGTTTATCTGTTCACGGACAGATCCAGAACTGTCTAATAGGAGGGACAGATACCAACTGCTGTGAAATATAGCACCGATCCTACAATTTGTAATGACCATGCTATAAGGTAATAGTCAGACTAACACATACAATGAATCGAACGAAGAGATTATCTTAGAATAAAACAATTAACAAGGTGCAGACCTGGTAGATTAATTTTAGTGTACTAAATAACGAGATTTGGGGAATGAATCCATTGTGGCACAGGATACTATAATAACTTCGGCAATCTCCATGAAAGAAAAAATGTGGGGGGTTTCTATGTTCATCACAAGGCGCTCAGTATTGTGGGGTGCTAAAAATCTTCGATTGTGCTTTACATGATGGCGCCATTGAAGTTGGCAGGAAAAGCAGAAAAACACGACTCCAAAAAAGTAAGGTTCGACAAGGGCAAACAAATCTTGTAGAAGCACGGGGGAGGGGGGAAGGGGGGGGAGGGAACGCAAACGACCACGTGTTAACAGCGTCCTCATGGTTGGTGAAAGGGCGCATGCCAAAGATATATACCCCGAAAGGAAAGTAATTCGCAAGGGACGGAAACCACCTCCACCTTCAGGTCCAAAATGCACTTCCCTTTAAAAGATTGGTCTCGACCGTCCATACACAAGCGAACCACATCAATCAAAGTACGCTGCCCTGATTTGAGATTGGAGATTAGGAGGGGTGGTGCTGAGGCTAGAAACCAAAATACTTCCCTTCTTGTAAATAACAACCACGTCTACTGAAAGGACTCCCTGGTTAGTGTATTTGTGGAACATCGTCCCCCTGAAAGTTTAAATATAGGGCACGATGCCTAGTGTTCCACCGTCCTTTCCATAACGAAAAGTGGAGGTTGATGTTGGGACAGCGACGTGCTATTTTGTTACCGTGCAAAATGCACACGTTGCAACTGAGGAGTCGGCGGGTGCCCCCGGGGAATCCCTTTACCAGGGAGTTGTGTTGGACATCGAACAGGACAATGTTCAAGGTCCCCTCCCCCCGCCTTCTTCCAAAATTCGGGTGGCAGTGTATCTTGATTGGATAGAGTTATGGTTAAAAGGTTCTGTTACGGGTTGTGAGAGATTTGTGAACGAGAGGAGGGGATGTAGGTTTGAGAACAAGGAGTGAAAAAAGGTCGATCTGGATTATCTGCCGATGTGGGTGTGGGGGGGGGGGGGTGTGGAGGTGGATAGGAGCAACATCCATTTGTCAACCGTCCCGAGGATTTCCACTATATGGGAGTCGGAGCGTACAGGCGGTCAGTCCTACACACGGATCTCCCGAGAATACGTTTGACACAATACGGTCATCGCATGATGTTTGAGTATTAATCGCTCACAATGGTGCTCTTTGGTGCAAATACACATGCACACCCGACCTCGCGTTTGAGAATACAAAAAGGAAAAGTAATAGTGTTGATATTGCGATAAGGCAGTTTCTAAACAGAAAGACAGGAGATGTGACATGCACCAGTTTAGATCAAGTGGCGGTCCACGAGACATGTGGTCTCCTGTTCGGGAGGCCGATTTACGGGCGGACATGTGTGAATAATCGTCCCATCAGTTCGTCCCATTTACGTACATCGTCCTTGTGTACCTAGGTGCAAAATATGGCTGGGGAATGCTGATTGGGTCTTGTGCAGGTTTACTCGTGAAATAATAGGAGAAACTGGAAAGAGTGGTCAGAATAAGAAAAAGGGAGAGACGGAGGGCTAAGAAGGGTAAGGAAGGAAAGGACGTGAAAGAAAAGGGGGGTACCAAGATACGAGAGACGAGAGAGAGAAGAAGGGGAGTATAGAGAGGGAGAAGAGGACCTGTGCTCGAGGTTATGACACGATGATGAATTCGTAGCGGCCGTGACAGCGTGGCAGAGTTCAGTACGGTACACTGTCAGGCATGCTAGAGAGTATGGAGTCAACGAGGTGCATTGAAGATACTTGCCAGAATCAACGGTGTACTGCCTGCTCGAGTAGAGCCATGATTAAAGGGAATTGGGAACAAGGGAAAGATTACGGTGAAGTCCGAAATGTATCTTGTACAGTATGAAAGTTTTTTAAACGTTTCAGTGGAGTGTACAGTAAAAAAAAAAAGAAAGGTCTGGGGCTTACCCGGCGTGAAAAGCCATGAGGTGTGAAGCAGGAGTCGCCGGCGATAACACACAAATAGGGAAGGTGGATAGAATAAAATAAAGAAACACATTAGTGAAAGGCGCTTCATGCGTCTGGAACGGGCATTTAGGTCCTAGAACAGCGATAGAGAGGATTACCTAAAATGCACCGGGAGGAATGCGTCATGATGTTCGGGACGGCCTAAGCAAAAAAAAAGAAGGGGACGAAAAAAAGAAAAGGCGATTGAGCCGAATAGCCATGGGCACTTGGGAAAGCGCAAACCGTCTCCCAAGGTAGTATAAATATAGGCTCAGCCGTTTGATCGGTTCCGGAAGCTACCGAAAAAGAAACCACATGCGTTTAGCACCAGGATAGGGGATGTAAACTTGATCGTGCACAGGATAAAAGGGGACATACTGTCCCATATTACTATCATTGTAAACAGGACAGAGGAAGTCAGAAAGACGAGCAGTCAAGTGGGGTTCAAGTTAAACACAAAAGAATACAAAGGCTGGGCCACTTCCATAACAGTTGTATATTGTTAGGGAGCCGTTCTGAAAATTACGATTACGTAAATTTTACGTGGTAACTCTGCTGCGCCGATCAGGGGAGGAGCGGGATTAGTCAACATGTGTGGCGTCGTCTGTATCAACAGGGGGGAATGTAAGTTAACAATGGTTTATCCGGAGCTATAGACAGCGAGTCCGTGTCAATCTTGTCCCACAAATTTTCAATACGAAATTGTTACAATATCTATAACGTATGTGTGATGGTTGCTGTAGGGCAAAGCACGACCAGCAATGGCCACAGTGTGCAAACGATTCTCATGCAAAAAGACGACAGATACCACATGAACTAATGAATATCAGCTGTCGTTGCTTTGGCTTTGCAGTTTGATATGGCTTCACTTTTGCGCTTTCTTTTTCTTCCCTATTGATGAGAATCCCCTATATTGAAGAGTGGTCGCACAATGTTGCCCCGGTTGGCCCCGTCATAGCATCATCCTCACGCGAGTAGTGAGTACTGCGAAAGTCAAGGTAAGCCCATAGCACCTCGACGCCCCCTACTGTCCGTCCTGTACTGGCCCAAGCAGCGAAAGGCATGGGCAGTCCGGCTATCCGTTAAAGGCCATACCTCCCACCTGACACGACGTTAAACTATCAATCAAAGATACCATGAACGCAGTTGGGGAGTTTAAGGCAGTCTAAACTGAGACGTAGAGACTAGATGGTTGCTTCCAAAGTGTTCATGTTAGGAAAGGGGAGACCCTTCGGTCAGGCCACCGCCCCTGTTGCCCCTACAACAGCCTATACAGGCGTGCGAGCTGGGTAGCGAGTTTACCATCTGTCTGCCTTCTCCCATCCTCTACTCACGCACCATCATCTACCAGCTCTGGCACCAATCCCTCCCTGCCTCCAACAATTCCTCCACGGCTCACCAAACATCCGGTGCTGTCATTCATCGTGTTCAAACAGTGTACGGCGTCCGTCGATCCATCTGGTGTTCTACTCCACCCATCGAATCGCATCAAGTAATCAATCCACGTGCTTCTAATCTTTAAGTAAATCATTCCCCCTGCCATTATCCACCTAATCTAAAAACATCCGCCCCCCTGAATCTCCCATATCTCTATTCATTCGTGTGTCAATCATCCATCACACAACCCTTCACCGCAGTCCGTGGATAGGAGGACCCAAAACGCTGTTGTCCTCCGTTCCGGTATAGTGTCCGTAGCCCATCCACGCCTAAACCCACCCAGGCATTGTCTCTCGTGTATCTGTATCGTGGGTCATCCAGACCACAGGCCACTCATAACAGCAGACGTGCAGTAAATGGGCGCTATGCTGTTGGCCTTCGGTGTGTACGAAAAAATGGCCGAGGTCTACCACACCACATGGCATCCACCATCCCCCGACCTGCGGTCCATCCTTGCAGCTTGTTCATATTGACACTAAACAAAGGTCGGTCCATGCCGCAACCCGATACCAAAACGGCCAATTAGGTCCATACCGACACAACACATTATAAATGCCGCAGTACAAAACATCTATCCATCCCCACTCATCGTCCCCCCACCCACCCATTTTCCATACTCCATCCATCTGTTCGCACACAGGGACAACGCCACGGCTAATCCACAAGCCTGATTTAGGCATTCCATGG
>JADBJO010020237.1:30000-31679 GCA_016801955.1 Conus betulinus | reverse complement strand
TTTAGACACGCTACAAATTATCAAAACAGCCCAACTGCGCCAGTCTATAATACTTGACTCATTAAGAAAGGCCTTGGCGCTTTAACTTTTGGCGTGCGCCCGCATCAATCAGCTGCACAAAACATGGGACAGCACGAAATTCTCCCTTAGAATCAAACTGAAATTTTATAACTCCAGCGTGATTTCAACACTGTTATATGGCTGTGAAACCTGGCAAATGAAGACCACCAGGAGAGAAACTCGACGCTTTTGATACTAAGTGCCTACGTAAGATCTTGGGCATCAAATGGTCAGACTTTATACCAAATGAAGACGTCAGGGAGAGGTCCAAACAGCTCCCCGTGTCAACCATCGTCTGCAGACGGCGCCTCCACTGGCCTGGGTCATGTCTTAAGATTACCATCTTTAAGACCTGCAAACCAGCCATTAAATGGACCCCAGCAGGCCAGAGAAAAAGAGGACGACCCAGGATGAGCTGGCGACAGACAATGGAGAGAGACCTCCGACTCGTTGACAGAGGATGGAGTGACAACTACCAAACTGGCTGAGGACCGTGCACAGTGGAGCGCACATTATGTCTGTCTGTCTGCCTGGTGTTTGACACTGTGAATGTGAAGAGAGTGACGGTGGTGTTTGACACTGGGAGTGTGGAGAGAGTGACGGTGGTGTTTGACACTGGGAGTGTGGAGAGAGTGACGATGGTGTTTGACACAGTGAGTGTGGAGAGAGTGACGGTGGTGTTTGACACTGTGAGTGTGGAGAGAGTGACGGTGGTGTTTGACACTGGGAGTGTGGAGAGAGTGACTGTGGTGTTTTGACACTGGGACTGTGGAGAGAGTGACGGTGGTGTTTGACACTGGGAGTGTGGAGAGAGTGACGGTGGTGTTTGACAATGTGAGCGTGAGCAGAGTGGTGGTGGTGTTCGACACTCTTATAGTGTGCACAAAGTGACGCTTGTGTTTAACGCAACGGTGTGGGTGGTATTTCAATCAAGGCTAAATGTATTTTTTTATGCATAGGAGATGATCACATATGTTCATGTGATATGCGAATTTGTCTTTTGTTCTAAAGTGTCTAGTGTTAAGTTTTATTATCAAATTAATAATGTGGGCTTCCTAATAGATAAGAATACCAGGGACATCGTGTTCACCCAAATACTGATCTTGACATTGTGTGTAACCAGGTATTGATCTTGGCTAGATCGTGTAGGCAACTATCAAGTCAAATCAAAGATTTTAATCTGGAAAACCCAAAAACATGAATATACATGCACATTAAGCATTATCAGCTGAACACGCTTATTACTTTAAGTAATATTGATTTTCTTGTAATAGGTCTGCCAAAGAGCTCAGTGAATAAGAATTAGAATGCGTATCATAACAAAGTCTAAGCAGCTGCTTACGACTATCGCTTAAACAAGAACAAGTGAACACGTACTGAAGTTCTTTGCCTAAATCAGCACTATCAAATGTGCTGCATTTTCTCTCTTGCCTTTTCCCCCCTTGCGTCGTTTTTTTTTTTTTTTTTTTTTTTTTTTTTTTTCCAGAAAACAGTACAATGAAAATCATTTGATAGGTAACAACAATCACATGAAACGGAATAGCATGAAAAAACGTCAGTATATACACCCCTGTGATACATCATATGGCGTATTATCAATGCCTTATCATGTGTAAATA
>JADBJO010020237.1:20000-25000 GCA_016801955.1 Conus betulinus | reverse complement strand
AACAAAAACAAAAACAAAAACAAAAACAAACAAACAACAAAAAACAAACAAAAACAAACAAAAAAAAAACAAAACAGAACTCAATTTTACACTTCTCCCACGGATTTTTTTCTCCTTTCTGTCTGTGCCTCACTTCTTTTGCTGTGAGGAAGTTTTAATATTTCCTCTTAAAATTTGGCCAATATATCATTCGACAAGACTTCTCTTTTTTTTTTTTTTACAGTACTTCGCAATATATATATATATATATATATATATATATATATATATATATATATATATATATATATATATATATATATGTATATATATACCCAAGTCACAGTTTCAGTTCCAGTTTCATCAAGGAGGCATTACAGCGTGCGGACTAGTCCATATACGCTACATCACATCTGCAAAGTTTTGAAACCACACTGTGCTGATGGATAAATGAATTTATACCATGAAATCGATAACAACTTAGGTGGCACATTTGAACATTTCACAAACTACTTTATCCGGTTCCGCACTTTTGCCAACCTTACTATGATTTATGCTGCGTATAACCTTGCTATCTGATTATTGAATAATGGCTTTTCTGTATATAGATATCTATTGTCCACTTCTATGGTAGAGTCTTCGGAGTCGTCATAAAATAGTTAAATGTTTTAAAAGGTGATCGCACCACTGTTTTGAGCTTATTTCGTTTTAGATGACATGTTTTTATGCTAACAGATCTAATTGTTGATCGATATAGTTTGGAGTCGTGAACAGATACTCTTACCTTAGCAAACGTTTTTCATGGAATTCTTTTTCCTTCTCTCTTTTCATTATTGTGTAGGCTTGTCTTTCTCAAACACACAAATTGATTTAAGTTCTTTTTTTTCCCATTCGTTTGACTTAGCTCTTTGATATTTTGTTTCAAGCATCACTTCTTTTCTTTTATTAACATTCATTATCAAACCTGTCATTCACTTCTCTCTTCCTTTCCCCTACAGATCTCACCGTACAACCAGCATCACTACAAAAGGCACTCACAAATGACGCTAAGCATGTCTTCACATCAATGTTAAGGAATTGTAAAGCTCTATCAATGCACTGTTTAAACTCATCTGACTTTAGTTCCTTACTGTAGGTTTTTGTACATTCTTCCGACCATATTTGTGTTTTGCTTCGCAAATTGTTGGACATTCCTCTTTCTTGTTCATCTGGACATCTTTTCCCATTTCATTTCCAATGGCAGATACCAAGGGAACAGATAGTCCAGCTTTCATTCTGCGATTTTTGACCAAGTCTTGTGATACAATAAAATGTATAACACCGCAACCATTAGGTGACACAGAGGGAAATTCTCAGTTTAAAGTGTCCCCACACGTTCCATTCACAATTTTAAGCTCAAGCGTGAAACATAAATCCGACAAAGATTTGCTAAACCTATTCACAAATATATCTTGAGAATAGCGAACAAGAAGTTTTTTTCTAAACATTTGTATTTACATTTTCTAAACTAACGTAGTGTCACAATCATCATCATCATCATCATCATCATCATCATCATCATCATCATCATCGTCATCATCATCATCATCATCATCATCATCACCACCATCAAAGAAAAGTAGATTATCTCGTCCCGAAAAGGTTTCGAGTCTGTCGAGCTCTTCTGCCATCTGCATTATTTGAGGCTGTCAGTCAGTCACTATTGCTGGCAAATTATTTGTCTCCTTCCAAACCTCTGCCATCCTGTCACACAGCTGATCCAGACCAATGGACATGCTTTCCAAAGCAACTGACAGTCTGTTTTGCTCCGCTTCCACTGAGCCACAGCGATCGTTGATCGCTGTACATTTCTCAGAGGCTACTCCTAATTCTGATTTAATATCGAACAGTTCGCTACTGATGATTAAATTCTGCGGTCTCCGCTGTCCTCTGCCCTGTTTCAACTCTTGTCTTTGCTCCCTGACAGCTGACAGGATTTCCGCTGCTCTTTCAGGGCAAATGGTACTGTTAACTTTTGTTGGTATTGGGGCTATGTTGACCTTATGTTTCGTCCATCACTGTTTTTCTTAAAAATGGAAATTCGGGCCTGCGTTCCCCTCTGTATCACCACTCAGTAGCAGTTTGTGAAGTGTAAATCCAACGTTGGCGACACAGCACAACTCAAGAATACCGGCCCATGTATGTCACAGTGACCTGGTATCTCAGATTTGCTCGAGTCGAATGCGTCGGAATTATCCACCACTGTTCTTCTCGGCCTGTGTTGCAAAAAGCTGACATCACCTGTTTCACAAATGCACAGTTTGTCTGCAATTTCATGGACTGAGTGTGCTGTGACAGCCAGCACTGCCCAGAACCACAGCACACAATGAAGACAACACTCCAGCCTGACATTGTCGCATCCACTTTATCACTTTCCCGGCCTCAGCATGGATGACACAGTTTCACAGTTGTCAATCTGCCGCAAACAATGCCGAGTCTGGCCCCTTACAACGACAAATCAGTCTCTTTTTGTGCTCCCAGTTCTTATAGAACAAGGAGTACTTTACAATGGGAACAAAGAAATGCTGTCTGTGTGTCTGAGTGTCTGTCCATGGTCAAACTGTGTTCCGCTCGCTCCAGACAAAACTTCTGGGCCGAACTTTCTGAAATTTTTTAGGTATGTTCATTATGGGTCACGGATGATGCGCGATGTTTTATTGTACCAGATTAGCCGTTACTAACGACTATAACGGCTCAAAACGGTTTTTCTTCTTTATGGAATATCTCAGAAAATATTTGGGGCGATTTATAAGCAGTTTGGATGATCTTGTGACAAATCGGATCCTCTTTCCGTATGCAAATCGAGTAAACAACCGTTTAAAAACCATTATTGTGCCGTTGTATCTTATGAATAGGTGGATTTTAATCGCATTTGGTAAATAGAAAGGTCATCACACACAAATGGCACTTCTATATAGTGTTACAATACTTGACTGTTAAAAGCCGTTATTCTTGACATATTGTCCGATTTGAATGAAATTTGGTATGTACACAGGCTTTAGCTCAGTGAGGACTAAAATACCAGTTTCAAAAGTGTACATCGGTTATATGACCGTTAAAACTGTTGTTTTGGCCGTTATTGTTTATATATTGGTGGATTTTAATGAAATTTGGTATACAGAAAGGTTATCACTTATTCAAGATAAACTGGGAGCACGTTTATATATGCTTTCTGTCTTTTTTTTTTTTTTGTGTGCAAAGACTGGCTCACTTGTACACTCCACTGTGGAAGCTGACACTGGTATACTGTTTCAATTCACCACACAAAGGAACCAAACACGACGGAGCTGTACATGCACACAGACTTACCACCGCCATTTTTCTGGCACCCCCCCCCCCCCCCCAGAGAGAGAGAGAGAGAGAGAGAGAGAGAGAGAGAGAGAGAGAGAGAGAGAGAGAGAGAGAGAGAGAGAGAGAGAGAGAGAGAGAGAGATTAAGTATAAGTAATATACATTTGACAACGGCAATACTTGTGGGCCTGATGACTTTTACCCCAGGAAATACACGATATTTACGAGAGAGAGAGAGAGAGAGAGAGAGAGAGAGAGAGAGAGAGAGAGAGAGAGAGAGAGAGAGAGAGAGAGAGAGAGAGAGATTTTCACACGGACAGACTATTAAGATGAAGTACTACTGGCATGCAGCGCTAGAGACCAACAGTTAGGGATATCGATACCTTGTACTTTCGACTCTAAAGGTAATGGTTTTTGTACTTAACCTTTTCTTTTCTTTTTTTTTTTTTTTATACATATCGCTAATGACCGTAGACTGAACGCTTCGTAGCGCCGCTGCCACGTGCAGCTGTTGACACGTGGCGTCAATGACATACACCCCTATCGACATGCACACTCGGTGACTGGGGCATGCACAACAGCATAAATAAGGGGCAAGTCGAGTGCACTCTGACCTATTTCAGGGTATCATGGTCAAACCCCGTCCGGCTGCCGTAGCGCTCCCCCAGAACTAATTCCGTCCGGCCAATCTTTAGCCCGTCACTTTATATCGGGAGAGGAGAGAGAGAGAGAGAGAGAGAGAGAGAGAGAGAGAGAGAAACTCAAAATTTATCCGAGAGAGCCAAACGATGCAACATTCATACAGATGAAGGCCTAGGACCCTTATTGAAGCGGGGTGTACATGTAATTGAACAAGAGAAAAGAATCCAATACAAACACAAATAACCCAACAGCATTCTTATTGGTATAGACTGAAATATACATTCTATGACGTCACAATTTGCAACCTGTTGACCTTGGTAAATAAATATACACGGCCAAATGTTAATGTACTCTCATGCCAAGTTGACGTGAACAAAGCTGACCTAAAAATACATGAATTTTCTGATATTTTATCTGTATATATATATATATATATATATATATATATATATATATATATATATATTACTATAAGATCACTTAGGCCAGGGCAGCAAATTGAAATGTGTAATTAATTTTTCTTTACCCATGTTGCATAGATGGCAGGTAAGCATATTTTCATTTCTAGCACTATATCTAAAACAATGACAAACAATACCAGACACAACACATCGAAACTTGGTCAATTCACTTTTCATATATCTATTCATTTTTAACTCAATATATGGTTTCTCTCAAATGAGTAGTTTTAAACAGCCTGTACCAAGAAACTCTGTTACTACTATAAATAATATGTGATCATGCCAGTCCTGTCATCTACAATCAGCAATTCTATGCTTTAAAAATATTAGGAAGCCTTACATATTTTGAACGTCCTAATTAACCAAACAAACGTAAATCCACAACACTTTGAACAGTGAGGGAAATTTGTAACCCATGTATTCTTACCATTAAAAATACTTATTAAATAACATTTTGTATGCTTTAAAAGGCAGTCTGTCTTCATTTCATTCTTGTCAGTTTCAGCTATGAATGGAGGTAAATTGGATATCTGTCTATTCGCCACAAACAAGATCGTTTTAGCGTTCGAATGTCGACATTTAGAAAGCG
>JADBJO010020236.1:7500-31681 GCA_016801955.1 Conus betulinus | reverse complement strand
GACTGACTGACAGAATGAATGCTGACTGTTGACAGACTGACAGAATGAATGCTGACTGTTGACGGACTGAAAGAATGAATGCCTGACTGTTGAAAGACTGACTGACAGAACGAATGCTGACTGTTGACAGACTGACTGACAGAATCAATGCTGACTGTTGACGGACTGACAGAATTAATGCTGACTGTTGACGGACTGACAGAATGAATGCCGACTGTTGACAGACTGACAGAATGAATGCTGACTGTCAAGTTATGCCAAGTCTTTTTCTTCCAGCTGCGGCAAGTGTCATAGTCTTGATTTAAGAAAATAAAGGCGAGAAATCCACACACACACACACCCATGTCGAACATAGCTGTTTTTGTGCTCTTAAGTGATGAAGATCATGATGGATTCAGAGGAAGGGAAGGGGTGGAGTGTAGATGGAGGTAAGGAAAACAAATCAGTGGAGCCAAGAGTGGAAGGACTCGTGGGGGGAGGGGGGGAGGGATGTGTGCTGAAAACTTGTAATGTGACACAGCTTTCCCGGTTTACACAGCGTTGAGCCAGCTGTAGAGAGTAGTGGGGGTGGGGTGGGGAGGGGGAAGCAGTCCCCTTTGCGCTATGGAAAGGGAAAGGTAGCTGGAGGGGATTGGCCGATGCCCCGATATGTTTTATCATCTTCATAGCATCAGGTCCATCCACTCTTGTCAAAAGGATTAGCATGGCCCACTTTGTAGTGTCAGTGGCATTATTTAGGTTCATATTTCCATATTTCACCCATTCTTTTTACTGAAGGTTTCAAATGCCATCAGCTGGATGCATAACAATTCCATGAATGAAGGGAGAGGAGACTGACAGGGAGTGTTGTCCTCCACTGCAAACAGCTTCATGTCTCTTCAGCTGGCCCAGCTGCCCTGGGTATAGGAGGAAGAAGCCATGGCCTTGGGACAACCTACAAGAACGTCCTTGACCTTTCCTCCCTCTTCCACGTGACCTTCAGTCATGGCCACAGTTCTAACCTCTCCCAGTGAATACAGCAGCACCCAGTGGCAGAAACAAGAGTTATCTTGGTGTTTAGGTAGAGCTGGCAGAAACAAGAGTTATCCTGGTGTTCAGGTACAGCTGGCAGAAACAAGAGTTATCTTGGTGTTTAGGTACAGCTGGCAGAAACAAGAGTTATCTTGGTGTTTAGGTACAGCTGGCAGATACAAAGTTATCTTGGTGTTTAGGTAGAGCTGGCAGAAACAAGTTATCTTTGTGTTTAGGTAGAGCTGGCATAAACAAGTTATCTTTGTGTTTAGGTACAGCTGGCAGAAACAAGTTATCTTTGTGTTTAGGTAGAGCTGGCAGAAACAAGTTATCTTGGTGTTTAGGTACAGCTGGCAGAAACAAGAGTTATCTTGGTGTTTAGGTAGAGCTGGCAGAAACAAGTTATCTTTGTGTTTAGGTACAGATGGCAGAAACAAGAGTTATCCACAGCAGAGTATGAACAATTCCACTATGACCTGGAAACCTGTGTCAGAGGGAAAACAATGATTGTGGTACATCAAACTACTGCCATAGTATCATGACCATCGTTTTCACTCTGTGAACCTTTCCCAGTCACATTGACATCGTTTACTATTGGAGGGAAGTCAAACTCTCCATAGAGTTTCTTCCTGCTGTAAACAGTTTCATGGTGATGGGAAATGTGTGGCAGAGTGACAGCAATCATCATGGTGCTGTAGCAGTGCATGTTCCATGGAGAGAACCCCCCATATTTCTTGTTTCTGTGTGCTCTGACTCAGAATCTAATGAAATTTACCTGAAGGAAATTTTCGGCCAGCTACTGCTGGTCTTCATCAGCCCAGACTGACCGGTAGTTGTGGTGAATGTTGGTGTCCCCCCATATTTTACAGGTCAGAGGTAGTTGTGATGAGACAGCGATGCAAATGCACACCAGGAAGCGATACTGACAGACGACTGGAAGACAGATTGTGGTAGTGGTTGAGATGGATAATGTTAAACTGTGATCAATGTGGTTAAGACAAAATTTGAGTCACAATATTAAATATGTGTGTGTGTGTGTGTGTGTGTGTGTGTGGTGTGTGTGTGTGTGTGTGTGTGTGTGAGATCAGGTTCTGCTTGTATGGGCATGTGCATTTGCAATGTTTGTGTATTGTGTGTATTCTGTGGTGCTTGTCAGTATGTATTGTGTAGGCATGTTTGTGCATCTGTGCACTTCATATGAATGCTGTTTGTGTGTCTGTGTGCACGTCATATGGATGGTGTTTGTGTTTGCTGGAGTTTGTGTTTCAGCAACCAGATGCATACTCCAGTGAGCTGTTATTTGTCTTTAATTATTGTTTGTTTTTTGGTCCAGGACTGAAAATTATTATTTGCATGTTTGTGCAGACAATTAGAATTGTTATGTTGTGCTAATGTACATGTGTATTTTTAATAAGTATTTTTTTTTTTCATTTTGTGTATTCACATGCACAAGCATTTCTTAATGCATCTGTGTATCTTTGCATACATACAGGTTCTGATATTGCATTTATATACTCATTTATGTCTGTTAGTTTTTATTATTAATTTATTATCTAATTTATCAGTGAGCTTTAATTAGGAAGTTGCACATCTGGTTATCAGACCTGTTTACCCTGAAATTGATGTTGGTGTGCTTTTCAAGAAAAAGTGTATTTTGTACAAAGTTTGTGTTCAATCGGAATTTTTGTTGAAGTGGGGGAGGGGGGGGGTGTGAAGGAAGGATTCCATCTTCCAAAGTAAAGCAGGGATGGGGGTGGGGTGTGTTCGTCTTCTAAATTTTTGTTAAAGTGGGGGGAGGGGAGGGATGCTTGTTTTCATCAGCTATCACACACAGGAGGATAGAAGAAGACCCAATCTTGAAGTATCTACAGTAGAAAAGTAAGTTCTTCCAACGCAAATATTCAAACCGGATTTATCGGCATACTTTGGCTCAATGAATCAAGCCCTCTCATCATTTTATTTCAGTATTTCAGGGCTGTAGTTGCTGCTTTTGTTCCTAATCATTGGCATGTTGTTGAAGAAGCAGACACAGCCAGATATGATTTTGTTCACATGAATCGGCAAGAATTGTTGTTCTTTGACCAAAGCTTTGACCAGAACACACCAGGGTTAAATCCACATGTGAGATTCCCACTGAAGAACTTCATCACTAGAGGTTTTTTAAAAATTTATTTTTAGCTTGTACTCAACATATTTTTGCTAAAGGTGTGTAAAACTACAGCGAAATCATGTTGGTAAACAGGTGTGAGTAATTTTGGATTGGCTTAAAATCAGAGGTGTAAGATTCAGTATCTGTCTACCTGTAGGTCGACATGGATTTATTTGTACATTTATAAAGTTTGTATTTACTTTTTTTTTTTTTGTTGACTATCCAGATTTGACACTTTTTAAAGCCGTTTCTCAGGTCTGTTGATTTGACACTGGTTTTTTTTTTTTTTTTTCAATAATCTGGTAAGCATACCAGGAAAACAAACTAGCATCCAATGATGTCATCATTTTCTTCTCTCTCCTTTTCTTTTGAAAATGGTCTAATGTTCAAATGAATAGAATCTGAATAATATGGCTTCCATACCTGTATTGATCTGTTTTGATTCTCATTCAGACAAGTAACAGTGGATAATGTTTACCTTTATAAAAAGCAAAATCCTGTTTATAGTCATTTTTGTTCCTTTTATTAAAGTTGATGTTGAAAATCCTGGTGTAAGTGGCACTTGTATGAAGGGGCCCAAATCACATTGTGATAGTACACAGTTAAAACAAAAGCTCACAACCGTCTATGACCACAGCAACCGCCAAACAAAATCAAACTGAACTTAAAACCCCCGTGGAAGACTGGCATCAAACAGTATGACCTGACGAACATTCGTTATCTTTGAGAGGGTTACATCACCATCACTGCAGGTGTCTCTCTTAGGCCTGCTTGATGGAAGAAGAGGTTACATCAGGAGCAGCACAATTGTTATTGTTTTGTGAGGAACTGTCATGTTGGAATTGATTGTTTTTATCATTGTTGCCATTTTTAGCAGCCATAACAAAACTAGTTCATAAAAATGTTCAACAAAAAAGAAAAAGGTTCTTCATTCTGTGTGTTGGTAGGCAGAAGACAGTGACCAGGTGTTTTATTGCTGGTTTAGCCATGAAATTTTGCAAAATTTAGAGAGGGGTTAGTTGCTGCCAAGGACATAGACAAACAAAGCACAGGACAAGGACACTTTGTTTGCTTCTGTCCTTGGAGGTAACTAACCCCCTCTCTCTCTAAATTGTGCTTCATTTTCCACCCTCAGTCACCATTTTGAAACATGAAATTTTGGCTAACAGGACTTTGAAAGAGTTTGGCATGATACAAAATATGACACCCTAAAAACATTGATGGAAAAGGAAAACAGTCCCCATTTCTGCATTTTCACTTGAATTGCTTTCTCAAATATGAGACAGCATAACACAAAAAGAAAAATGAAACTGTAAAATATTAATCTCCATAAGCTATTAAAATATGGGAACATTAGAAATAAAGGAAAATTATTTTCTGTTGAAAATCATACTGAAACATTAGAAATAAAGGAACATTACTTTATGCTGAAAATCATACTGAAACATTAGAAACACAGGAACATTACTTTATGTTGAAAATCATACTGAAATATTAGAAATAAAGGAACATTACTTTATGCTGAAAATCATACTGAAACATTAGAAATAAAGGAACATTAGTTTATCTTGAAAATCATACTGAAACATTAGAAACAAAGGGACATTATTTTCTGTTGAAATCATACTGAAACATTAGAAAAAGGAACATTACTTTATGTTCAAAATCATACTGAAACATTAGAAACACAGGAACATTACTCTATGTTGAAAATCATACTGAAACATTATAAATAAAGGAACATTGTTTTATGTTGAAAATCATACTAAAACATCAGAAATAAAGGAACATTATTTTATATTGAAAATCATACTGAAACCCTTACACAGCATGCACCAGTATTTTTTTCAAATCAAACTTAAGCTATCACAGGGTGATAAATCTTGTCTACAGGTAATACCTAACCCTCCCCCCACCCCTCCCCACCTGCTTTGAGGGTGGATAGACGTTGAATTTATCACTTAAAAACCAAGACCAAAGAAAACAACCAAAGCAACACCACCACCAATCACAACAACAAAATCAAAGTGTCTGAGAAAAACATGGATCAGGAGCGGAATGGGTGGACTGAATTTTCACATACAACCCAAGACCACAGGAAAGAACCTAACCACCACCACCAACATCAACAAACAACAACAACAACAACAACAACAAAGAACAAAAAATTCACAGGATCACTGACGTCAGGATGACTGAATATCTGGAAACATTTACTGCATCACACAAAAATGTATTTAATATTTGACAATGCATTTTAATACCATCTGCACACGTGTGGAAAAAGAAGCAAACGCAGCAACTTGCTTTCTTTGTTGTTCATAAATTTTGTACTTGCATTGATGTAAAGAGCTTAGAGCCTTAATTACACCAGAATGGCTTTCAAAACAATCTGCATCAAAGTTAAATGCAAGACCAACTGGATGGATACATCACATGTAAAGCAAAGCCACAAAAGCATGGCCATCCAGGTATAAGGCAACAAATACAGGCCAATAAAGCATCCAGAGCAAACAGGAGCACAAATGGTCATACATATAATTTTTCACACAAACATCAACATGAACATTTTGCACATTTTCTAAACAGAGGCGACATATTCAAAATCAGGTTTCTTTCTCAAAAGAGATATATCTGCATTTCTTCCTTTCCTTTTTTCTCAGTTCATCTCCATTACAGAAAGCTCCAAGCATTGTTATCCACATCCCCACTTTGCATAAAGTCATCTTTGGTGTACGTTCCCTACAATATGCACAACCAGTGTACAGAATGTACAATACCATCAACAATTACCACAAAGTTGATGGAAGAAAAAGAAACACAAAGAGATGCACAGCAACTCAATTTTGTTTTCAATTGCCGCCACTAGCCTGAACACGTCAATAATTTGTCATGCACACACTTGAAGATATTTTTCAAATCCTTAAGAAAAAAAAAGTAGAAAATTGCTACAATCAGTTAAATGAAATGATTGAAATAAATGTGTGTGATGTTAAATCAATAAATTGTGTACACTGGTTGTGAATGATTTTATACAAACATTAGAATATAAGTCCAGTACATTGTCCACTCTGCAGTATTTTTACTATTCTGTTGTTCAAGTCAAACATAAGTTGCATGAGTCACTCCCACAAAAATAGATAATGGTGGTTAACAATAACATTTGTTCAGCTTTTTTCATTCAGAACAAAATTATTTTGGTGATATACATTTAAATGTATTCACACACATATTTCTTCAAAAAACAGAAACTGTCAACGAGTCCATCACAGCTTAACACTGATGTACTTTTTTTTCTGATTTATTTTGTTTCTGTTGATTTTACTTTAATGCGTCTTTCTAGTCCTCCAAGGATTTTTTTTTTTTTCATGATAGAGTTAGGAAAACAGATTATGCTTATGCTTGTGGTGGTGGTGGTGGTGATGGGTGGTGGTGGTGTATGTGTGTGTGTGTGTGAGTGTGTGTGTGTGTGTGTGCGTGTGTGTGTGCATGCATGTGTGTGTATGTGTGTGTGTGTGTGTGTGTGCTCCATCTCTTCATTGTCTTTTAGAATACAGCTACTTGACAGATTATTGATGCTTATTTCCAAGTCAGCACAGCAGTACAAACTCATTGTCACTAGTTGCAAAATGAGGTGACTGCAGGCGGAAATCTGAACAAATTTTAAATGTTGGTAATAGAACACCGCCAGAAAAAAAAAAAAAAAAACATAGACAAACGAATCACAAGACAAAACACAACACGTTTCGACCTCTTAGGTCTTCTTCAGGCAAGATACAAAACACTCGGGACAACGAAAATGAACAAGCAATCACTTATCTTCATCCACTTCAACCCAAAGTGGGTGTTGAATGCGCTGAAGTGGATGAAGATAAGGTGACTGCTCATTCATTTTCGTCGTCCTGAGTGTTTTGTATCTTGCCTGAAGAAAGACCTAAGGGGTCTGAGCTTGTACCTTTGTGTTGCATCAAGACAGACTTTTCTGTGCAACAAAGGGAAGAAACTGTGCAATAGACCTTAGGATTTGTGACGGGCATTACCTTTTTTTTTTTTTTTATATGTGTGTAAATTGTAAGTATTAACTTTAAGTGTATGTTGTTTCTGCACTACAATGCCCAGACTAATGAAAGAAGACAGCTATAAACTACTTGCCTTTGAGCACATCATAGACACACACATCAATTATGAATATCATATGTGACTTTTTGTAATACAAATTCAAACGTCTGTGTAACAGTCTGCTGATAAAAACAACAACAAAATTCCTGTTAATCTGAATAACAGGTCACAACCATGTCTGCACTGTGGCTTAACTTGCTCTGAAAACTCTCAGATGCAGGCTACTCAACAGACCATTCAACTGACTGTGACTGTCCAAACAATGAAAAATAATGAATTATTAATACACCATTATTCATTGTTATGAATCTCTTCAGTAAAGTAGGACCACTAGAGTTTATCATTTATCGTAAACTAAGCAAGCGGAACCAAAAGAAAGTAGCTGATAACGGTCTTACTTGTTGTCTTACTCTATCATAACAGGTCTTTCTACAAATGATATGACTATCGTATCGTAGGTTTGATGTTACCGACAACAAAGGGATGCAGGTGCTGATCATGGGACAATCAGGAATGGACACACAAAATAAAATACATCTTAGGAGTAGGGAGATGTTGTAAGGCACACATGGAACATGCTTGCACTGAAAAGTCACAGCTGTCGATCAAGAAAAAGGAAAACTGACCGCAGCCTTACATACAGTGTCTACTGGCACTAGGTCACTGGTGGTATGCATGTCCTCCACCTTCCCCATCTCTCACATTAATGCTGCGTCTGGGGCGGTTTAAATGCATTAGACTTTTGTCACACAAACAGATTCTGTGTATACCTCAGTCCTCACTATCCCACCCCACTGTCAGTTGCCTATCCTCCCGCCTCTCCATTAATCCTGTGGGGTGTGTCCATCACATGGCCATCAAAATATGTCCCAGCCTCTCCTGATATTTTGAGATGTATACTTTAGAAATTTTGATTTGAGGATAATAGTGCTGAATCTCGTTTTGACTTAAAAAAAAAACCTGTAAACCTTACTTAAACAAACACAGAGATCTCATGTCGATGATTTTCATGGTGTCTCCTCCTCGCTACTGGAATTCCAGCGTGCATACAAGCCCCTAGTTAAGACAGAAATCATCTGTCTGCTGCCAGCGGAAGCAGCTTGCAGGTTTTCCAGAAAAGTGTCCACCTGTTCACTTTCCTTCACCCCGTAGCGGCCCAGGTAGCAAAATGTTCACAGTTGTGATACAGTACGTTGTATCCCACATGGCCGATATGTTCCAAGGCATTGCGAACTATTTCCTTCTTTGGAAGGGGTCTGCACAATAGAAAAAGAAAGGACTCTGTCACAACTGCCTCAGACTTGACTTGTGTCATGCGGTTTTGGCCAGTATGTACTGTCCATTATTTTAAGACGTGTTCTGAAAGGCTTTCAGTGCAACTCACTTGGATAAAACAGTTCAAGTTTTAATGTTGTGACAAAGTTCCAGTGAAACTGATTTATTGATGATAATAACAACGAGGACAATTTCTATAGTGCCCATCTTAACAACATAGGCTACAGGGCGCTTTACAAGTTTTTTACAATTCAACATCTAAAAAATATATAAGCACAACACACACACACACACACACACACACACACACACACACACACACAATTCTGTGTTCATGAGTCATAAACATACTCACACACACACACATGCACACATGCACACAGCACACTCACGTGCACGCACATACACACACACATGCACACACACACACGCGCGTGCACACACACACACACACACACACACACTGGAACATAATGTTGCATACATAAACACACTATATGACCGGTGAACAGCTCATTTGTACAGGAGCCAAGTGTGCAAGTGACATGTAGTAATATAGTAATATTTCAGGTGGTATCCTGCAACTGGCATTTGAACCGATACGTTTTAAGTGCAGACTTGAAAGTCGGGAAGGAGGGGGCATGACGTAGATGGAAAGGTAGTGAATTCCAGAGTATTGTCGCAGAAAATGAGAATGCTCTAGAACCGTGCTGCTTTCGGTTATATGTTGGAATTCGAAAAATTCGGTCATCAGAGGAAGAACGGAGGGGATGTGTAGGAAAATTATTTCGAAGCGATCAGAGAGATAGGCTGGTGCTTCACCTGTGATAACCTTATAACATAGACAGACCGACTTATACTGAATGCTGTGCTCTATTTTGAGCCAGTGTTATTTCTTCAAGAGATCCAAAGTATGATGCTGTTTTGGCACCTTGAAGATAAGGTGAGCAGCTGAATTTTGAACGGGTTGTAGTGGGTGGAGTAAGGTTGCGGGTACACCAAGGAGAAGAGTGTTACAATAATCTAATCTTGACAGATGCAGGAAGATGCCAAAGTCTCCGTGGCCTATTCTGTAACGAAAGGCCTGATAGAGCTGACACGATGGAGTTCAAGAAAGGATGCTTGGCAGATTTTGGCTATGTGGTGTTTCAGGGTGAGATCAGAGTCAAGATAGAAGCCAAGGTCACCAACAAATGGCATAAATGAGATGTCAGTGGAGACTAGGACTAGTGACGGATGAAGACAGGGGTCTTGAGCTTTTGAGTGTTTTGTAAACTGGATAGCTTCTGTTTTATAATCATTTAATTTCAGATTACTAGTAGACATCCACTGTTTGATATCAGAGACACAGCCTTGAAGATTTTTGACAAGATTGTCATAGTTATCTAGGGAGTCAGAATGTTCAAGTTTGAGTGTCATCGGCAAACATTTCATGATGAACAGAATGGCTGTTAATGATCTCAGTCAGAGGCGTTGTGTACATTATGAAAAGGACTGGACCCAGCACAGACCTTGGGGGAACGCCAAAGTTTGATGACATTTTAGAAGACCGTTTCTCATTAATAAGGACAAACTGCTGTCTGTTTGACAGATACGATCTAAACCAACTTAGTGCAATGTCACATATGCCAAAGTTTGAGCTCAGACCTGAAAAGAGTATTTTGTGATTAATTGTGTTGAAAGTAGCAGACAGGTCGAGAAGAAGAAGAACAGATACTTTGAAATCATCAAGAGATGTCAGAATATCATTCAGGATTTGAATGAGAGCCGTTTCTGTGCTATGTCCAGCACGGTAAGCTGACTGGTGGAAACTGAGAAGATCATTCAGGAGTAGATGTTGGGATAACTGATGGAGGACCAATTTCTCTAGAATTTTTCACAAGAAAGGGAGATTGGAGATTGGTCAGAAGTTTTCAATTCATTTGGATCAAGCGACGATTTTTTCAAAAGAGGTTTCACAATGGCAGTTTTGAAGTCATCAGGCACTGAACCACTCAAGAGAGACTTGTTGAAAATATCTGTCATGACAGGTAGTAGGGAGTCAAGATTTTCATAAATGAGAGAAGTCGGAATAGGATCAAGTTCACATGTTTTTTTTTTTTTCGCAGTTTTCTGGAGAATCTCTTTCACAAATTGAGTGGTAACTGGTTCTCACTTGGACAAAGTTGGGCCGGAATAAGTGGATGTTACTCATGAAGGACTAGAGGAGACAAATGCATTATGGATAGTGACTATTTTGTCTCGGAAGAAATTCAAAAAGACATCAGGTAGTTTTGAGGGATCTACGTTTGTGGGAAATACAGCAGTCTTCATTTTGCCCAGTATTTGGTTCATGTTGCGGTAGAGTTCCCTACATGGTTCATGTTGTGGTAGAGTTCCCTACATGGTTCATGCTGCGGTAGAGTTCCCTACATGGTTCATGTTGCGGTAGAGTTCCCTACATGGTTCATGTTGCGCGGCAGAGTTCCCTACATGGTTCATGTTGTGGTAGAGTTCCCTACATGGTTCATGTTGTGGTAGAGTTCCCTACATGGTTCATGTTGCGGTAGAGTTCCCTACATGGTTCATGTTGCGGTAGAGTTCCCTACATGGTTCATGTTGCGGCAGAGTTCCCTACATGGTTCATGTTGCGGTAGAGTTCCCCTACATGGTTCATGTTGCGGCAGAGTTCCATACACGTCTTGCTGGCTGAGATCTGAGTCAAGAAGAAACTAGTCTTAGCATTTTGAACTAAGTCTGCAGTATTCCGTTTAATAAAATTGTACATCTGTTTATGGACAGTGAGACCAGTGGAGCGCTAACGCCTTTCTGCCTGCCTGGTGACGTTTACGTTTTAACCGGGACAGTTGTGGGGCAACTGTGTTGTACCAAGGCATAGCTCTATTTTCCCTGACTGTAAGCTGATGGAGAGGGGCCTGTCTGTCGGGCAGGTTGCTCAGGGAAGAGATCAGATCGGATAGAGACATATCAGATGTTATCAGGCAGTCTAATTCTAATAATAATATTTATTTGTATAGTGCATATTCCATAATAATGCTCAACAGCGCATTACATTTCAAAAAAGAGCAAACGGTAAAAATAGGAATTATAAAAGTCATGCACATTGAAAAGCACCCGAGAGATATCCAATACTAAAACAGCTCAAACTGCATTCACAATTAAGATATTGTTTTAGTATAATAACGATAATGATATGAATAATTTGAAAAATAAATAACACGAGAAATTTTACAAAAAAGTCACCCTCGCAGAAATCCTCTAAAAACCACTCTTCTCCTTCACACACACACACACACACACACACACACACACACACACAGAGTGTGTATGCGTACAAAGGCCCAAGATATCCAATGCTAAAACAAATCACACTGCGTTCACAAATAAGACATTGTAATATGTACAATAATAATAATTTAAAAACAAATCACACAAGAAATTTCACAAAGTTTCCCTCTCATGAATCCTCTAAAAACATTCCTCTCCTTCACACTTACAGTCATACACACACACACACACACACACACACACACACACACACACACACACACACACACACACACACACACACACACACACACACACACAACACGTACGCACGCAAGCATGCATGCACGCACGGATGCACGCACATACTCATACACACCTTCACGTTACTGGTCTAGGAACATAGAGGCAAGAGAATAAATCTGACTAGAAAGGACTTGCACATTACAGTTTTCAGGATAGATAAGTTTGAGAGAGGTAGGTTTTCAGGTGCCGTTTGAATGATGAGAAGCAGTTTGTTTTCCTAAGAGACTGGGGTAGGGAGTTCCATACATTTGGGCTAAAGGCAGAGAAGGACTTTTTACCAAAGGTATTGAGACAGAAGCGAGGAACAGTCGGCAGTGAGGTATCAGAAGAACAGAGTGTTCAAGAAGGTTTGTGTATCTGCAGGAGATTGGAAAGATACGGTGGCATGTTCTCATGGTAGATACACTGGAAGCTGCAGAGACAGGCAACTTTATACTGAATTCTGGCCTTTACAGGAAGCCAATGGAGAGTTCTGAGGAGAGATTTTTGCGCTCTCACGTCTGGGCTTGTGGAGAACAAGGCAAGTCACATGATTTTGTATGTGTTGAAGTTTATTTAGTTGATTGTCAGGGAGACCAGCAAGAACAGTTGTCTAGTCTGGAAAGTATGAAGGTCAAGGATATGACTTGGATATAACCACATACCAGTTCTGCTTTTATCTTCATAAAAAGCTTTCCTAACAGGTATAAAAAACATATCATATATTCAAACCAATTAGAAATGACACATCTGACTTTATGACACGCTGTAATATTGATATTACTGCTATACCAGAATTTCCTGCAGTACCTCCAATGCCTCCTTGGGAGCAGTTTAACGCTTCTTTTGATTACAAAGATACTGTGTTACAGAACAGTGATAATGTAAATATTTCAACAACTGAAGTTCATAAACACTTAGAAAACAGCTATCCAAATCATTTAACAGTGTTTACAGATGGGTCAGTAATGGATTCCTGACAGTAGTTCTGGCTTTATAATTCCAACTTTAAATGTCAGGAAATCATTTTATTGGGGAAAGGGGTTTTTGATCTATTCCTCAGAATTACATGCAATACTGGAGGCTTTGACTTACATATATGTTACACCAACTGCGTTCTACAAAATTTTACTGTGTTGATTCCAAATCTGTTTTACAATCTGTTTCACTGGTGTTTGGGACTGCAAAGCTAGAAAAGATTTGCTTTTTGAAATAAAACATTTACTGCATTGTTTATTAACTCTAGGCATAAGAATTGATTTTTGTTGGTCCCATCTCACTATGGTATAAAGTGGAATGAAATAGCAACAGTCATGCAAAAGAAGGGGCAAACAGAAACGCTGAAAATTTATAAAAAATCCCATAGATTTGTCCTCTTGTGAATTAATTCAAATTATGGACAAGTATATACATAAGCAAAATTTTAGTCCAAAAATGGCTGCTTTACCATTGTGCCCAAGGCACATTGTTAGATTAACTCATGAATAGGACGAATACTTGGAACACTAAATATTCTCATGGCATTACTTGTGTCTGCAGAGAAAACATTTCTGTACATCATCTTTTGTTTGAAAGCTCAGTGTTGACCTCACTCTTATCAGGAGAAAGGTACTGAGTTGAATAACTTTGATAATGTCAATACTGTCTTATACGGTTCATAGGTTCATGAAATTGTCATGGTTATTTCGCAGTCACAGGTTGAAAATTTTTTTTTTTCTAATAAAAATCAACAATTTTGCATACCCCTTCGGTATTTCACTTATGTAAAATATGCATATATCAGATGTGGGTGTTAAAGTACTACCATAGATGATAAGTTGAGTGTGGATGATGGTTGGTTTGTGTTTTTGTAATAAATGTTTAGTATCATCTGGTAATGGAAAGACATAAATAAACCACTGAACTGAACTGAACTGAACTGAACTGAGGGCGTTCAGAGTAACTAATTTTGACACAACAGACAGTTCTCATTTTAACACTGCAGCAGATTTTCAGACAGACTTGGATACAACCTTAGTAGTTCTGGTTGACAAGTCTTCAACCCTGACATGGCCCTGACAGTCATCTGGGCTGTAAATAACATGACTTGGACACAGCTGACCTGAATTGTGCTGTGCTTTGGTGACTTGAATAACATGACATGGACACAGCTGACCTGAACTGTGCTGTGCTTTGGTGACTTGAATAACATGACTTGGACACAGCTACACAACGGGCTGCCTACCTGGGTAGTGCCAACTGAAGAGCTGCCAGCTGGCGCTTCATTCAGTCGTTTCCCGCGTCATCCAGTCAGTATCGTTCAATATCGATCACTCATTTTCCTTACTTCCTTCATTCTTTCCATTTCTCACGCAGGGTGCATGCTATGTGTAACGTGTCATCCATACCAACGGCCAAACTGGCCTACTCTTCCGAATGTTGGTGATGGGATTTTACGTGTGTGCAAGATGTTATGCGTGCGTTCACACACGGAACCTCGGTTTATAGTCTCATTCGAAGGACTGTATGGGAAATGGAGTCAGAACCAATGTTTACTCTCCGGGAAAAATCCCCCTGTACCGAAACGCCCCGGTGGAGGTTCGAACCCGCAACCCCAGGATCACCAAGATTGCGAGTCAGGCGCTCTACCAATCTGCTGGATCTTCGACGCTGCTGGAGTGAAGGCCACTGGAGTCGGTCAAGCATGGCGGTGACACTCGATCTGTTGTGGTATCTGTTAACCACAAAGTGGGCTGCTCATCGCTGAACCGCTTCCAGCTTTCTTACATATGTGTCAGAGGAGGGGTCCCAAACTGTGCACGTGTACTCTAAAATGGGCGCGGACATAGCTTTTTGTATGCTGTCTCTTTCAGGTTGGTGGCGCTGATCCTCAAGTTGCGCCGCAAGAAGCCTAGGGTCTTATTGGCTTTGGCACAAATGATGTCAATGTGCTTGTCCCATGACAGATTGTTTTGAATGGTCACACCGAGACATTTGGCCGACGTCACTGTCTGGAGTGTCTGTCCGTGCAGTTGGTACGTGCTGGTGAAGGGCTGTCTCTTATGGGTCACAGGGAGGGTGGTACACTCGCCTGGATGGAATGACATCTCCCAGTTTCTCTCCCAAAGCTCTAGCCGATGCAGATCTTCTTGCAGTCGGTTGGTATCGTGATCTGATGTCCTGACTCTGTACACGGCGGTGTTGTTGGCGAAGAGTCTGGTCCGCGCAGTGAGTTGCTCTGGGAGGTTGTTGATGTATACTAAAAACAACAACGGTCCGAGGACCGAGCCCTGTGGAACTCCTGAACGTAGGCTGCAGAACTCTGATGTGCTGCCCTCGACTACCACCACTTGATGTCGGCCGGAGAGGAAGTTTTTTATCCATCTATTGACTTTGCCTGTCTGCGACACTCCATAATGATGAAGTTTATGGGTCAGAAGGCTTTGGTTCACCTTGTCAAAAGCCTTCGCAAAGTCCAGCACTATGTCTGTCTGCTTCCCTCTCTCGGTGTTGTCGGACAGTTCCTCGGTCAGCTCCAGCAGTTGTGTCTCGCAGGATCTTTTCTTGCAAAAGCCATGCTGTTGTGGATATAATGTCATTCTGCTTGAGGTGGTCCATGAGAGTGCTGACTACAATGTGTGCTCCAAGATCTTACACGGCACACTTGTTAATGAGACTGGTCAAAAGTTGGCTGGATCGTAGTGCTCTCCTTTCTTAAAAATCGGTGTCACGAGAGCGTCTTTCCAGTCTGATGGTACTTCGCCTGTCGATATGGATGAATTGCAGATGGTCGTAAGTATCGGGGCCACTTCCTCTGCCAACTCCCTCAGGACGCGGGGGCTAATGCCATCCGGTCCGCTTGCCTTATGCGGGTTCTGGTTTTGCAGGAGCTTCTTGACTCCATACGAGGTTATGGTAATATCCCTGAGTTCGGTGTAACTGCCCGCTGACATACTACATTTCTGCTGAAATTCCGTCTCTGTGAATGTTCGCTGTGCGCTGGTGTTTGATCACGTCCAGAAGCGTTTGCGGCTCTGTCTTCCCTCCTCGTCCTCAGTCAGTGTCTGGTTGATATATTTCCAGTACGCACGTCTGATTTTGCGCTGGACGTCTCGCCGTAACTGGTGGAACTTGGCCAGCATGTCATCACATCCAAGTTTCTTCATCAGCCGGTAGACCTGGTCCCTTTGATTGATCAACTTTTTCAAATCAGGGGTGATCCAGAGCTTGCTGGCTTTTCCTCCTCCGGTGATGACTTTGTGTGGGATGAATTTCTTCACTGCTTTGATCAGAGTGTCTTTAAACTTTGACCACAGTGTTTCAGTCGAGAGGCTCTCTGTTTCCCCTTCAATTTCTTGTTGGTGGTCCCGCAGAACAGTCCTGATACTGTCCCAGTCTGCCTTGTTATAGAGTGGGATGAGTCGTTGTACTTGCTTGGGCTTGGGGGAACTAACAACTACTTTGCAGTATACCACATCGTGGTCTGAAAGACCGGGCATGGTTTCCACGCGTGGAATGAGATGCGGGCTGTTTGTGCAGATCAGGTCTAAAGTGTTTCCCAGTCTGGTGGGCCCAGTCACAATCTGTTCCAATCCATGATCTTGGAGAAGGTCTGTGAACATGTTGTGCAGCTCGACATAGTGTGTTCCCGGTTTTAACACCATCTGCTGCCAGTCCCATCCTGGTAGGTTCCCATCTCCTCCAATCAAGATGTGGGCATTTGTCATTGACTCTGCTCTGTTGAGTGACTCCCTGAACTCCATCAAGCTATCTTTATCCGCAGTCTTGTTGCGGTAGTATGAGCAGACATGTAGAGCTTTCCTGCCTTGCAGCTGGACTCTTACCCATACCATCTCGCAGCTGTGGCCAGTTCTGGAATGAGGCAGCTTGACAGGGTATTCTGCACGGCAACAAGGACGCCTCCTCCCTCTCTATACCTGTCCTTACGGAATGCCTGGTAGAAATCCAGGAGAATCTCTGTATCAAGAATCTCTGCATCCAGCCAGGTTTCTGTGGCCATGATGATGTCTGACTTCACACTGTCCAGGAAACAAAGTGTTTCTGCCCGCTTTCCTCTCATGGACTGGAAGTTTATGTTTACAACTCGCAGGGGTCTGTGCTTCCACTTATCTTGTTGATTTGCTCTGTGGGGGTGTGGATGCATGACGAGGGGCAAAATTTGATTCAGTCGATGTAGAGCAAGATGAGATGCCAGATGAATCTCAAGTCCAAGACCCAGACACACCAGGCCAGTCCACACCGTGCAAGTCAAAGACTGTTGGACTATTCGGATCGCGAGTTCAAACTTTGGCATCAAGCGTGAAACCAAAAGCCACAAGTTTCGCATTCTACATGTTTGTCCTCCCAAGTGACTGTGACATCGCATGTTCCACAAGGGTAGTGTGAGGTGTCCACTGGGCCATTCTACACCTTTGTCCTCCCAAGTGACTGTGACATCGCATGTTCCACAAGGGTAGTGTGAGGTGTCTGCTGGGCCACTTGGCGTTGGGCCAGGGCTTGGTTCTGGTGCATATGATTCTGCCAGAAGTATCCAAGCTAAGTGCAGTAGCATAAGTTTTTTTTTCCTATACATTGCTGGTTTGGTACACAAGATCGCATGTTTTGAAGACACCAGGAACACGGTGCTAGTACCAAATGTACGGAAGATGAGTTTGTAGCCAAACTGAACACCATACAAATGGAGAAAACATAAGTTATTTTAGATCTGACTCATCCTAAATTTTGCTGCCAACCCCAAAACTGTTCTTATGCTGTTGGAAATAAATGCACACAAAAGTAATGTACACAGGATAGTTGTGGTCAACAACTTTTTCCTAAAAGTTCTCTTTTTAAGAGGTGATCAGACTGCAGTTCAGTCAGGGAACCCAGACTGAACATCTTCATGTGCTGAAGGGACCACTACTTCGATGAAAAAAAAAAGGTAATCAAAATTTTCAGAGCAATCGCTATTGATCAAGAGCAACATTCTATGAAACTGAATGTAACTTTCACATTTCTTTCTTTTTCTTTTTTTCTGAATTCAATATCATAAAGATTATAGAAATTTATGAGAGAAATACACATAAATATGTGATAAAAACATTTAAATCATAAGCAGACTGCCTAGTTTGGCTATTTTCTTAAGGTTTAAGAATATGGCTAAAATGTTACATCATGAGATTATGACTCGCCTATTTTAAATATGTCAGCATTGATTTAAAGTCTTACTACTACATTTACTGCAAACAAAAACTGACAGAATGATAGAACAAAATACAAATTGAACTCACAGGTATTTCTCATCTTTGGAGTTGTTGCGCTTGGCAAAGCAGCCTTCCACCACACTCCAGAATTTGTCAACTTTAACCAGTGCTTTGGCAAATCGCTGACCGCTGATGGTGAACAAATGACTGATGTCAAACTGGCCATTGAGACCCATCGTTCTCATCCCCAGAGAGATGCACAACATATTCATCACCTGCAGGCAACAAGTTTCACTCATTCTGTAGCGCCTATAGGGAGTGTGAAAGCTACAAATAATGTACTAATCATACACACACACACACACACACACACACACACACACACACACACACACACACACACACAAATGCTCCATTATACATACACATGCATTTTAATCTTCAAGAATTTCAAACTGGAAATGAGTTGAGATGATCAAGAACACACAAAGAACACATACACACACAAACACATACACACACACACACACACACACACACACACACACACACACACACACACACATCATGAAGAACTGGAATAACGTATGAATAAAGCGCACACACAAATCCCCTTTCATCCAGCGCTGAAGCTGTAGGCAATCACTCACTCAGAATGGATCCTATCTATGTACTAAATCCCAGGAACAACGGACTCACAGTCACACTCAACACCACATGTACAGAAGCAAACACTCTGCCATAAAAACAGCTAATAGTAATGGCACATTTGTTGATTGTCTGGTTCATAATAATTTCATCAATTAAACTGTTACGCTTCTTCGGTGACTTCTCCCCAACCATTATATTTCAGCAAGAATTCATTTATCATCACACACACTAAATATATATTACAAAAAATGATTTTCTTATCTGCAATGCTCCAGCAATGAATTTTGTAACAGTAGAGGAAAGAGATGTCAGAAACCCACCTACGTAAACAGCCCAGTGGGAGTACAGACCCCTGGGAAATTCAATCAGGTCTCCGGGCTCCAGCTGGGCCAGAAGTGTTTCATTGTGTCTCTGTACTTCCTCAGCCGTTGGTTTGCCTGCCATCCCGCATCAGTCTGCAGTCACACACACACAATGTATAACACAAAGAAAAAAAAAAGTTCCCAATCAGGCAAGTACTGTATCAAACTAAAGTAATACCAGCTATACCAACTCCTCTGACAACAGTTTCCATGTACATCAATCTGCCTGTCTCTCTCTCTCTCTCTTCTCACTCGCTTCCCCCCCCCCCCCCCCCCCCCCTCTCTCTCTCTCTCACACACATGCACGTGCCCACACACACACAGCACATGCATCTATATGTATGACAATCTTCCATAACTTGATGTTGTTAAGAATTGCATAAGAACAAACTTCAATCTGAATTAAAACATTTAAACATGAAAAAAATACTGGTAATGAAAAACAAAATTAAGCAAAGAGACATGTATACACATATAGAGAAACCAGACCATATTAGGCTGCACACACACACACACACACACACACACACACACACACACACACACACACACACACACACACACACACAATGGGCGCGCGCACACAAAAAGCATGAGAAAAAATAACCACTTTTTGCCCAAACCATCTTACACCCCCACCCCCACCCCACTCCCATGCTTTATGAAAGCAGAAAAAAATGTAATGATTTTTGTTCCATTGCAACATAAAAAACTAGACTAGTGTAATTCATAAGTTCCTCATGGTGCATTATTCATTTACAGCAATGAAAAAATGATTTCTAATGCATGAAAACAGCATGTAGGCCTATAGTAAGCTACATCAAAATTTCTTCTTCTGTTTTTTTTTTTTTTCTTTTTTTTTTTTTTTTTTTGTTAACTCTTAACTGCAGTTTATGATAAGACAATGTCTACTGAGTAAAATGAACTCTTCCTAAATGAAAAAAAAGCAATAACAATAAGAGAACTTGAAAAACACCCACATACAAACAGCACAGGCACCAAAATGCATTTACCCTGTCATGCAATACTTATTTCATACCCCAAACACCATGCCCACTCTCTTGCATACCCACCCATCCAGTTACACACACACACACACACACCACACACACACAGAGCAGCTGTTGGTAAGGGGAGACAAAGGGACATCTCTCTGTGGATGTGAAGAGTGTAGTCTTAAGAGAGGATGTGAAGGATGACAGAACTGTAGAGTGAGAGAGGGAGTTTACTGCATGTGGTTGGGACCTGGGCAGAAAGAAACATTTGTCAGCAGACTTGGTGTAAAAGCCAGGGATGTCGAGGAGATGAATATCCCACAATGAGCACACCTTTTGCTGTGAAGTATAGAGACAAAGAAAACCACCAAGATGAGAAGGAGCCAAAGTATTCTCAGCACTGAAGCAGAGTTTATTAATAATTCATTTTTCAGTTGGGAGCCAGGGAAAAAAAGAGAAGTATTTGAAGGTTAGCTGAACAGCATTGTTTTGTATGAAGTCAGAGGATTCTGTGAACTGTCAGTAAGGAGAAAGTTAACATAATCCAAACTTCGGAGAACGAAAGCTGAAACAAAAAGTTTATTTAAGTGGGCATTAAGAAGAACTTTGATAATAAATGGAAAATGAGCGATGGGCAAAGCTTAAAACAGAGTTTGTCAGAATAGCACTGAGATAGGCTTGCTGAATTTGGGACCCTTATAATCAAAAGTGTATTATTATCAAAAAGCTTGGAGATTGTCCAGCGTCGAGTCACGAGGCGGGTTTGTCACAGATACAGGACCTCCAGAATGGACAACATATTGTCCTGCTTCAAGTGGCCTTTGCTGCCTTGAAGACAAAAGGCACGCCTTACAACCTTTCACATGTTTCGTAACAAACTGATCTCCATATATGGCCAATACGCTTCTGCTTTTTTGGTCCAGGCAGAAATCGAAAATGCCTATCACCTCGCAGTCCTGTCCTTTTCACTCATGCAGAAGACTGCTGCAAAAGTCTCTTGCTCTCTCTCTTTCTTTCGTTTTGTTTAACTTACCTGTAATGTACCTTTTAGGGATCTGTCCCTGTAGCTTACTGATCAGTGTATCCACAGATCAGAAACTTGTGAATAAATCGCGTATTCATTCGCTATGGCACTTTAACTTAATCAATACACACACTACCACTTTCAACTGGTCATGGAGAAAGTGAGTCACTGAGAGGTTTCTTGTAACACTGGGAATTCCAGATTGTGTTTTTGACGTTCCTCAGAAATTGATCCAGCATGTTGAATCTAAAAATACCTTCTACACGCTTGACGAGAATTTTTTGCACGGAGATTTGCGATCACAACTCCCCGAATTGACAAAAAACATTGAATCTAGCAGCAAAGTGAGACGACTGCAGACGCGGAAATCTAAACAAAATAAATGTTAGCGAACCGCACCGCACCCCCCCCCCCCCCCCCCCCCCCCCCCCCCCCCCCCCCCCCCCCCCCCCCCCCCCATTAAAAAAAAAAATTCTTGTGAGGGGTAAAAAGAAAATTAAAAGACAAGCATAATAACTGCTCTGCGCATAAAATTGATATACTGAGTTTCTGTTTATTTCATCCCCCCCCCCCCCCCCCCCCCCTCCGCCCGCGCCCAACACACGTACCCTCACGATTTCTCTCTCTTGCCTATACATCACAACATTCACACACTTAGGCCTATACCATTTAGGCCTAAAAGACCCGTGCCGAACACACGCACGCACGCACGCGCGCAAACACAAACACACATATTTTTCAGTGTGAGTAAATACAGTCAGACGCTTGTAGTCCTACCACTTAAAAGACAACCTCAAAACTGTAAAGCGCCCACGCCACACACACACACACACACACACACACAAGCGCGCGCGCGCACACACACACACACACACACACACACACACACACACACACACACACACACACACACACACACACACTTGCCAACTGGTGCGAGTACACATACTCAGAATACTCAAAAGGCAAAATCTTTTCCGCTCATCCCATCCGTATCTCATTGCTAAAGCATGCTTGTACACTGTGTTTAAGTAAGCTTAAGTGACTTTGTTGAAGAAACATTGTAAGATGCCCGACAAAATCCTCAATGTCATATTCTTCAAAACAACTTCAATTCTGCAAATCAGATGTGATACACACAGCACAGCACATGAGCACTTGCTAATGAAATACCGAAATCCCATCAGTGCCACACTGGATTGTATCATTTCATTTTTTTTACAGATGATTTCATGAAGTACTTAGAATAACAAGAGAGTTTTAATAACACAGAGGCAGAGAGATGGTTTTGAAAGAAAAACATATCCTGATTGGGAACAGTATGGATGACGATGGTTACAGGGGTGCAAAAACAGAAGAAGAAAAACGAACAAACAAACAAACAACATCAGCAAAAGAAAGGTGTGTACGAAACTGTCACATATCAATTGAAATTCTTAATCGTTTCCTTTAAATGTTTTTTTTTTTTTTATACACAGTTGTTTTTTTTCCTCCAAGCAATAAAAAGCAACCTGATTGTCATGATTTCAACGTCTATCTTGCGCTGAAGTGATTGAAGATAAGTGATAAGTAATTGCTCTTTCGTTTTCGTAGTCCTGATTGTTTTGTATCTTGCCTGAAGAATACCTAAGAGGTCAAAACGCGTCGTCTTTTGTCTTGTGATTCGTTTTTCCACGTTTTCCTTGGGGGTTTGCTGACATTTATTTCAGATTTGTTTAGATTTCCGCCTGCAGTCGTCTCACTGTGCAACTAGATCTGACTGTCATCATTATGTAGGACTTGAAGAGCCAGATATGTGATTAATACATTCAGTTAATTTCAAACACTGTTTCACATGCACAACAGTGTGTGTGTGGGGGGGGGGGGGGGGGGGGGGGGGGGGGGGAAAGCGGGGTGGCGGGGCAGTGGAGTTGTCCTCTCTTTCTTCATCTATAAAGGGAAGAAGATGTCCACTACTTCCGTGGAACAGAGATGACGTCATGGAAGCTCTCTACAGCTGACTGTTCGTCTCTCTCTCTCTCTCTCTCTCTCTCTCTCTCTCCACGTGTGCGTGCGCGCGCGCGCGCGCGCGCGTGTGTGTGTATGAACGCGTGCGTTGCGTGCGTGCGTGCGTGCGTGTGTGTGTGTGTGTGTGTGTGTGCGCGCGCGCGCGCGTGCGTGCGTATATATGAGCGAAGCACATTTGAAGTTCGACTTCTCCAGAACATTTAAAAATACTAATCAAATTAAAATAACAGCTGCACTACTTATAATATGGCTTGACTCAGACATATAAGATATTTACTGGCATTGATGATGTTGACAAAGCATGCATGCTTGTTTGTACTCCACAGATCAATACTACAAGAAACAGTGAAGATAAGATATTCAAGCAATATTCCAGAACTAATTTGAGAAAATTAACAGAGTAACCAATTTTTGGAATGATACAACAACCAACATCAAACGTGCACCTAGTATACACATACATACATACATACATACATATATATCTACCACTGCAGATATGAAGGCTTACCACCCCCCTATTTCTACAATCTGAGACATAAGAGCAAGCTTTGTTTATAATTCAATATTTCTTGCAGTCATTGCAACACACCTAGCTGCTCTGTAAGTTGCTGGAACGGTGCTCGGTACTTATCCTTGGAATTTATTGTTTCATTGTAATTTAGTCCCTTGCGGATTCATTCCAAGAACTGGCCCTCAGCACTTGTGTCTTATGAGGTTATCTTTTTTTATATTTTCTACTTTTCACAAGAATATGTAGCTTGTTTTGCTTTTTCATGATTTTCTTATATATATATATATATATATATATATATATATATATATATATATATATATATATATATATATATGAA
>JADBJO010020236.1:0-2500 GCA_016801955.1 Conus betulinus | reverse complement strand
ACAAGAGTTATCTTGGTGTTTAGGTACAGCTGGCAGAAACAAGAGTTATCTCGGTGTTTAGGTAGAGCTGACAGAAACAAGAGTTATCCACAGCAGAGTATGAACAATTCCACTGTGACCTGGAAACTTGTGTCAGAGGGAAAACAACGATTGTGGTACATCAGACCACTGCCATAGTATCATGACCAACGTGTTCACTCTGTGAACCTTTCCCAGTCACATTGACATCGTTTACTGTAGGAGGGAAGTCAAGCTCCCCATAGAGTTTCTTCCTGCTGTAAACAGTTTCATGGTGATGAGAAATGTATGGCAGAGTGACAGCAATCATCATGGTGCTATAGCAGTGCATGTCCCTTGGAGAGAATCCCCCATATTTCTTGTTTCTGTGTGTTCTGACTCAAGAGTCTGATGAATTTACCTGAAGGAAATTTTCGACCAGCTACTGCTGGTCTTCATCAGCCCAGACTGACTGGTAGTTGTGGTGAATGTTGGTGTCCCCCCATATTCCACAGGTCAGAGATAGTTGTGATGAGACAGCGATGCAAATGCACACCAGGAAGCGAGAGTGACGGACGACTGGAAGACAGATTGTGGTAGTGGTTGAGATGGACAATGTTAAACTGTGATCGATATAATCAAGACAAAAATTTGAGTCACAATATTAAATGTGTGTGTGTGTGTGTGTGTGTGTGTGTGTGTGTGTGTGTGTGTGTGTGTGTGTGTGTGTGTGTAAAATCAGGTTCTGCTTGTATGGACATGTGCATTGCAATGTTTGTGCATTGTGTATATTCTGTGGTGCTCGTCAGTATTTATTGTGTAAGCGTGTTTATGTATCTGTGCACATCATACGGATGGTGCTTGTGTATCTGCTGTGCACGTCATACGGATGGTGTTTGTGTATCTGTGCACGTCATACGTATAGTTTGTGTATCTGTGCACATCATATGAATGGTGTTTGTGTACCTGTGCACGTCATATGAATGGTGTTTGTGTATCTGCTGTGCACGTCATATGGATGGTGTTTTGTGTATCTGTGCATGTCATAAGGATGGTGTTTATGTATCTGCTGTGCACGTCATACGGATGGTGTCTGTGTATCTGTGCACATCATATGAATGGTGTTTGTGTACCTGTGCACGTCATATGAATGGCGTTTGTGTAAATCTGTGCACATCATATGAATGGTGTTTGTGTATCTGTGCACGTCATACGGATGGTGTTTGTGTATCTGCTGTGCACGTCATAAGGATGGTGTTTGTGTGTCTGTGCACATCATATGGATGGTGTTTGTGTATCTGTGCACGTCATGTGGATGGTGTTTGTGTTTGCTGGGTTGGTGTTTCTGCATCCAGATGCACACTCCAGTGAGCTTTTATTTGGCTTTATTGTTTGTTTTTGGTCCAGAACTGAAAAATCATTTGTATGTTTGTCCATACAATTGGAATTATGTTGTGCTTATGTACATGTGTATTTTTACAAGTACTTTTTTCATTTTGTGTATTCACGTGCACAAGCATTTCTTAATGCATCTGTGTATCTTTGCATGCACACAGGTTCTGATAATGTATTTATATACTCATTTACGTCTGTTAGTTTTTTTTATTATTGATTTTATTTCATTTGTCAGTGAGCTTTAATTAGGAAGTTGCAAATCCGGTTATCAGACCTGTTTACCCTGAAATTGGTGTTGGTGTGCTTTTCAACAAAAAGTGTATTTGTACAAAGATTGTCTTCAATCCGAATTTTTGTATAAGCGGGGGAGGGGGGTGGGTAGAAGGAAGGATTCCATGTTCCAAAGTAAAGCAGGAATGGGGGCAGGGGTGCAGTCATCTTCTACATTTTTTTTAAAAGTGGGGGGAGGGGAGGGATGCTTGTTTTCATCAGCCATCACACACAGGGTAGGTAGAAGAAGACCCAATCTTGTAGTATCTACAGTAGAAAAATAAGTTCTTCCCACACAAATATTCAAACCAGATTTATCGGCATACTTTGGCTCAATGAATCAAGCCCTCTCATCATTTTACTTCAGTATTTCAGGGCTGTAGTTGCTGCTTTTGTTCGTAATCATTGGTATGTTATTGAAGAAGCAGACACAGCCAGACGTGATTTTGTTCACATAAATCGGAAAGAATTGTTGTTCTTTGATCAAAGCACACCAGGGTTAAATCCACATGTGAGATTCCCACTGAAGAACTTCATCTGTAGAGGGTTTTTTTTTTTTCCAATTTATTTTCAGCTTGTTGTACTCAACATATTTGTATTTACTTTTTTTTTTGTTTTGTTAACTATCCAGATTTGCTATATAATTTGAAGATTGGTGGTAAAGACCGAAACAAAAGGGGGGTCAAAAAGACAACAAAAAAAAAAAACAATACACAACGTTTCGACTCTTACAGCCTTTTTCAAGTGACATGAAACTGAGGACCCACGACAGCACTTTGCGTGTGCTGTCGTGGGTCCTCAGTTTCATGTCACTTGAAAAAAGGCTGTAAGAGTTGAA
>JADBJO010020235.1:30000-31682 GCA_016801955.1 Conus betulinus | reverse complement strand
AAAAAAACCTCCACTATGAACCTCTAAACCAAGGCATCCAAGACTATCGCAAAAGAACAACTTGTCCCTAAAAGCTTTTGCTGCGAGGATGTAAAACTCACCCCCCCCCCCCCCCCCCCCCCCCCCCCCCCCCCTCTACCCACTTTCCTTCCCACCTGCACGTAGTGACCTTCCCCTGAATCTCGCCACTCACTTAAAACCTCGCTTCGAGACTCGGGGCAAGAAGGATGGAAAACAGAGCCTACTGACGAACGTAGAACAGATACAGGCCAACATGTCAAAGTCAGTGCAACATACCTAAGATTGTAACAAACTTTGAGGGAAGGTCAAGGTTATTGGCGGTAACGTAAAAAACTGGCAGGTGGTGAAGATGGAGGATTTTTTTTTCTTTAAATGGGAAGGTACCCCCCACTGAGCCTATTCCATCAACGTTAATTTGCGTCTTTTTCATGGTTCGTTCATTTTTTTTTATTTCTTGATTTTTTTTTTCAACTGGCTTCTTGGTGTGTTTGTCCATCTATTTTTAATAACTTCTCTGGTTAGCTGCTTTGATATTCATTCCTTCGAAGTTCTGGGTCCATGGCGAAGATTATTGCAGCGAATAATGGACATACTTTCTTGTAATGATCAATGGCCACCACCACCACCCCCAATCCCCTCCCCATTTCCAATCATTTCTGATGTGTTGCTCTGGGCTTTATTATGTATGCCTATGTCTTAAGCTGATGGATATATTTTGAGGGTTACCAAATTTGACTGACTTTCAAAAGCATAGCCTTCTCCTTTTCACTCACCTGCTCAAGTATTACATATGTAAGAGTTTTTCTGCTTAGCTGGAAACATACACATGCACGCACGCGCGCGCTCACACCACACACACACACATGATAACACTGATCCGAGTCCGGCGCACGCGTATATTCACGCGACTTTCGGGCCAGCACACACACACACACACACACACACACACACACACACACACACACACACAGATGTACGCACGCGCGCACCTACACACACACACACACACACTCTCTCTCTCTCTCTCATTCACATATGAACGCGCGTACGCCCTGTTTGAGCACAAGCTTGCCCAGAGAGAGAGAGAGAGAGAGAGAGAGAGAGAGAGAGAGAGAGAGAGAGAGGAATGGGGGGAAGGGGGGGCAGTCCATAATTACCGTCGTTCCTGTTCCTGTTCCACTTCAATCGCTCAACCACCGGCCTGTGTTCTCAATGCTGTCTCCATGCCAAGAACCCCGGCTGTAAAGCATGCACTAAATGCCTTTCCATACTACAGTCTTCACAGGCCGCCCAGTTTTCTTCTTTTTTTTTCTTCTTCTTCTTCTTCTTCTTCTTCTCCTTCTCCTTTTTCATCATCATCATCATCATCATCATCATCATCGTCTTCGACTTCTTCTTCTTCTTCAAGTTTTAAAAACACAATTTGGCACGGCAGATTACGACATCGGAATGATGAATCATGGAAATAATTAACTAAACCAACAAGACACTCCTCAGTGCAACCTATCCGACAACCAGCCCGCTGCTACAGTTTTTACAAACCAACTACAACCAACGTTGAGACAATTACCTCAAAAATTCACGACAGATTCGAACCACGACCCAGCTGAACCCGCTTGTCAGGAAAATGCCTATGTGGAGATGTGGAAGGGGGAAAGGGG
>JADBJO010020235.1:0-22500 GCA_016801955.1 Conus betulinus | reverse complement strand
ACTGATGCGTCGATACAGCCCTAATTTACGTCTTAGTCCCACGCAGCACTCCATTCTGGGAACGTCCTATGGAAGCAGTCAACACAGGCCTTCACCAACGCTTTCCAGAGCATCTTTTGTGTCACAATGGGTGAACAGCTCTTCGTCGTCGTCCTTTCAACTGTCGCCCTTCTCAGCCCGATCTAGTCAGACCTCCAGCAGCCGTGAGGACGGTGATGTCAGCTACGGGTCAGAAACGGATGACGACTTTTTCTACTTTTCCTGCAAGCAACTCAGCCAAGGTCTGGCCGGTCTATCCGTGACGTCCACAGAACCGTTGAGTCAACCACACGGTGACTGCGTTGTGGAAAATCCAACGTTTGTTTTACCCCCTGATGACGACAATGCGGACGATGAAGACGACTTTATTGGCTGCAGTGATGATGCTTTGAGTGACGATGTCTTCCTGGACAATCCTCTACCTTCAGCAGCGATCAAGCGAAGCTCACAGTCTTCACAGAATTCCTCACTGGGGCGTCCGGAAATGATCCGAAAGCTGCAGAACAGGACGACGACCAGGAGGGAGGTACAGAAAGTGTGGACCACCCAGCCGTGGAGTCTCTACGCAGAAACAGCCTGCAGAGCAAACTGCGGCAGACTTGGCAGCACAGACGGAACAGAGCTGCTGGAAGAGCCGTCAAACTGAAGAGGGCGACAGACGACTGCTCTTTCGGAGCTAGACCGGACTCACCTACTGCCTCAAACAGCCTTTCACCTCCCCGCGACAGCTGCGTCCTGCAGAGCGCTACCACTACCAACACCTCTCCTTCTGCCGCTGAGGACAGGAATGCTGTCAGCCCCCCGGAAGTCAAACCTTGCTTCTATTACGTCATCTCTCCAACCGATGACGTCAATATGCCGGACGTCATCGCTGTGCGACGGAGCAGCAGTGGAGCTGATTCGATGGCAAAACTCGCTGCGTAGACGACGACGGGCGACAAGCAAAACGACACGATTTGGGCCGGAACAAGAAAAAAGAACCGAGGCAGTCGGCGACAGTGTAACGATGGTGACGATGTGTGTGTGTGTGTGTGTGTGTGTGTGTGATGGCTTGAGACATAGGGCCTATTTGAAAGGGATCAAGACGTGTGTGTGTGTGTGTGTGTGTGTGTGTGTGTGTGTGGTGTAATGAATGGCTGCAGCCATACTTGACGATGGTCTAGCATGCCATCTCTGTGTAAACGTATGTTATGTGTGTGCGTGAGCGCGTGTATAAACTCTCTCTCTCTCTCTCTCTCTCTCTCTCTCTCTAGCTCGCTCGCTCGCTCGCTTTCATGTGCGTGTTTGAGAGAGACAGAGAGAGAGAGAGAGGTATGGAAACGGGACCAGTTAAAACAAGGAGAGTGAGTAGTTGGACGCTGGGGGAGGGGTGTTTGTGTGTTCATCTCCAATGTGAATGTAACTATCGCATCAGTCTTGCAACCGATCTGTACATATTTCCATGTTCTTTTTTTCACTTTGGTTCAGAGTTCTGTTTTGCCTGCACAACATTAATCAACAAATATATGACTACTGAATTCCGCGTTGTGCATGCGTGTGTGTTTGCGCACGCACGCGCGCGTGTGTGTGTGTTGGTGTTTGTGCATGTAGATGTATACAGTCATGGTGCTGAGTGTCTCACAAAAACAGCTAGCATTAATCTGAACAGCCTTGAAGATAGAGCCCTCAGCGCAGGGAATCTTTATTTACAAGGCCATGGCAACTGAATCTAAAATGCGTTGTTTTGCTTGTGAAATTTTGTTTAAAAGTCGCAGTCATCTTTTCATATGTCACATACCAACCAGCTTAAATTCGATTGTTCTATTTTTGTTTTTACAGACCTACCATGGAAATACTGCATTGCAGGAGCGGGCGGGGGGTGGGGATGGGGGTGGAGGGCAAAAATTAATGGACTAAGGCCTTGCAAAAGCACTCCTCTGGTTATGGACGGACACAACTGGATTGTTATGATCATCTTTCATTATGTCTGAACATTGATTCCCATTCTCCTTCTTTTCTGCTACAATTATGCTCATCTACAAGCTAGATGGTTCCGAGCAGACATTAAAATGAAACGAACGGCACTATCCTTGCATGCATGGTAACTAGCACAGAGTCATGGATGAGCGCTATGACTATAAACCGAGGTTCCGAGTGTGAACGCACGTATAACATCTTGCACACACGCAAAATCCCATCACCAACTTTCGGAAGAGAAGGCCAGTTTGGCTGTTGGTATGGATGACACGTTACACATAGCATGCACCCTGCGTGAGAAATGGAAAGAATGAAAGAAGTAAGGAAACTGAGAGAACGATATTGACTGGATGACACGGGAAACGACTGAATGAAGCGCTAGCTGGCAGCTCTTCAGTCGACACTACCCAGGTAGGCATTAGGCCAACACGCTATGTATTTTCTATTATGCCACAAAACGTGTTTTTCTCCCACAAAAGCAAGAAGGAAGAGAGACAGTATAAACTGTGAAAAGACGACTTTGATAAACTGTGAATATTAAGTCCTTCACTTACAGCCATTGAAACCTTTGATTTCAGTGGTGCAGTGAATTTGCCTGAATTGATCTCTACCTCGTCAAAAAGCCTTGGGTGATGTTTCGAATCGCGCGCGCGTGTGTGTGTGTGTGTGCGTGTGTGTTTTTTACGCTCTCCTCCCCATTTATACCATACGCAGGTCCCCCCCCCCCCCCTCCCCATTTATACCATACGCAGATCCCCCCCCCCCCCTCCCTCTAATCTGTTCCAATTTTTGTAACAGTTACTGAGCTATAGCTTGCGCCTAGGTGATGATACAGGAGTTTATAACTGCGTTACACATTTGATACAGGTCGGTTTTGTTTGTTTTGTTTGTTTATTTGTTTGTTGTTTGTTGGGTTTTTTTTTTCAGGAAAAGGGGGATTATCCTGGAGGAAAACAAAAATACAGGGAAATCGATTATTACTGCGGTTATCCAACCCTGAGAGAGAGAGAGAGAGAGAGAGAGAGAGAGAGAGAGAGAGAGAGAGAGAGACAAGACAAAGACAAGACAAGACAAAATTCTTTATTTACGAGGATAATAGATAAGCACTGACGTACTTTTTTTTTTACATCCAGTCCTCACCCTGAGTAGGGACTACAACATGCAGTGAAATGAAATAATGTAAGAAAGCAAACAAGGCGGTCATGCAATCATAATGGAACATCAAGTGAAAATAGAAGAGAAATGAACATGAACAAAAAAAAAATAAACATAAACAGTAATAAACAAACAAAACAAAATTAAATAAATAAAAATGAAAATAACAATAATGAAGGGGAAGGAGAGAGTGGGGGTGGGAGGTGGGCTGAGCTTGGGAAATATCTGGAAATGTACTACAACGTACAAAAATTAGCATGTATAAAAACAGACCGTAAAATGAATATGACAAAGTACGTACGTAATTTTGAACACACACATACACGCCGCACGCACGCACAGAGAGAGAGAGAGAGAGAGGGGGGGGGGGGAGAGAGAGAGAGAGAGAGAGAGCAAGGCACAACATGTAATCATTTTCCATAAGACATGAAAATACGTATTTAGCAAGGCCAACATGAGATGGAATTGGGGGGGGGGGGGGGGGGGGGGGGGGGGGGGGGGGGGGATGGAAAAGGGGGGAAAAAAAAAAGGAGAGCAGAGAGAGAGAGAGAGAGAGAGAGAGAGATGTGGCGAGGGAGTGGGGGTGTGTTTGGGGGGGGGGGGGGGGGGGGGAACAGGCGGTGGCTGTTTTGATCGGCAGTTTTTGTCGAGTTGAAACCCTGGCCTTGATTTTGTGAATCTGGTTCTGAAGATTTGATGTCTTTCGGACTGGGAGTCATAATGATGTCAAACTGCTGGTTGACACACCTGGCTCACGGTACAATGTACAGAGACACTACTTTGTAACATGCTATTTCAAGCGCTTTGAAAATACACACATGCACGCAGCTCGCACGCACACGCTCGCTCGCAGGCACGCACGCTCGCTCGCACGCACGTACGTGCATACACGCGCGCGCGCGCGCGCACACACACACACACACACACACACACACTCACTCACTCACTCACGCACGAACGCACACACACATGCACGCACCCGCAAACTCATACAAACAGAAACTTTATTTGTTGAGAGAGAGAGAGAGAGAGAGAGAGAGAGAGAGAGAGAGAGAGAGAGAGAGAGACTCGGACACAGAGTGGTCTCTCGACACAAAGTACGCCCTACTTATCAGTATTTTGATTCATATCATTGATTAGTTATGTTTAATGTTACAATATATCAGCACCCGAATAAAGAACCATGTTGTCTCTTCATACTCATGCAATGGTGAACATGTTTTGCGTTGTGGATTTGCATCTCACCGGCGCAAAGTTTATACAAGTATGGATCTGGTCTATCTATGAAAGCTGCTTCGTAAAGTTTGGTCTTAATAGCGTCTACCTGGAGCAGCTGTCCAGAAGATTTGTTTCATCTTCGACCATACAACATGCTGAGCATTTCCTGTGTTGAAGTAGTTGTGTATCCGCTACTCCTTGCGTGTGTGTGTGTGTGTGTGTGTGTGTGTGTGTGTGTGTGTTCTTCTTTAATTTAACGTCTATCCACCTAACATTGATCTTAGACAGTATGTAAGTGTTATGTGTGTGTGTGTGTGTGTGTGTGTGTGTGTGTGTGTGTGTGATGTTTTTGGTGTATGCATGCAAACGGTTGGTGTTGATTTGGGGCGTACGTAGGTATGTATATGCAATTAGGCCTAGCTTTAAAAAAAGAAAAAAAAAAGAGAGAGAGAAAAAAAAAGAAGAAAAAAAAAACCACACAAAACTGAAGCCAAAACTTTAAAAGAAACACTAAATAAGCAACTAACACCAAGATTAATGAAATAACATAGACGTTAAAGTAAATGTCCAACTGGGCTCTTGATCAGTCCTGAACAACTTCAAAAAACGTTCGATTCGTTAGAGATGACGTCTTCAAAGACTGACATCGACGGTTCAGTGTTCAACAACCAAGTAGGTAAATAGGGTTTCATTCTACATCATGTGTGTGTGTGTGTGTGTGTGTGTGTGTGTGTGTGTGCTTGCTGTTTATAGACTGCTCTTTTATACATTTCACACATTGATTGTGTGTGTGTGTGTGTGTGTGTGTAGTTTTCCAGATCACACACACACACACACACACACGCAACGCGCGCGCACGCACGCACATACACACAAAATAAAGTTTACTGGATGTGAAAGTTTCCAGATTATTCTACAACATGTTTTGTTTCTTCATTGAAAATCTCAAGTAGCCTACAGGCAGACAGGGTTTAAGAGATGTCTTTCCAATGTTTGAATGGGCCGGTATTCTCACTAGTCTTGACTGTGTCCAGCCGGGTCCGACTGTGTGTTCTCCCGGACCCCTGCCTCTGGCAATGGCGACATCTGCGGCGTCTTCAGCTACTCCTTCTGACAGGTATTAATCGTCTAGCATCTCGCTAAATGAAAAGACGCGCAGACTGAAGAACAGCATGACCTCTCTCTCCCTCTCTCTCTCACACACACACACACACACACGCACAAATGCAACAGCACGCACACACTCACAAAATTCATGCATGCATTCACACGTCACGCACGCACACGTGCGCATGAACACGCACACACACTCTCTCTCGCTTTGTGTGTGCGTGTGCGTGTACACGCGCGCACGCACGTGTATGTGTATCCTTCCTGTTTTATGGAGCGAGTTAGAGAACATACCTGCTATACATAGAGTGATCCTTTGTACACTTAGAATTTTCTTAGTATTCCGAGAGACACACACACACACACCTGTTAAAGTTAACTGGAGACTTAATGTGACCATTTTCAGATCAGTCTGAAACAGTGTTTATTTGTTTCTTCATCAAAATCTTGTCACATACAATGTAGACTGGGCATGATGGGTATTTACCCCAGGTCTGATCGGGTACCCATATCAGGTCCGACCGGGTCGGCTTGGGTGTTGTTAAGAACCCCTACATATGGCAAGTAAAGATCTCTGTGAAGGCTTCAACCACTTCTTTGGACAGACTGATCCACTTGTGTGTGCGGGAAGAAAGCACTTGGTGGGTACAGAGTACACTTGGACTGTACCGAGTGCCACGCTGTAGTATTTAACCTACTGGTTGTAGCCTCTGTGCTGCCATCTACTTAACTGTTTAGTGCTAACTCATGGCGCTACCGCTAATGTTGCATGCAGGTTTCAAACCAACATGTCTGTATCTGATGCACAAGGCTAAAAATGGTAAGCAATCCAGCATAAACTTCGTGTGTGTGTGTGTGTGTGTGTGTGTGTGTGGTGTGTGTGTGTGTGTGTGTGTGTGTGTGTGTGTGTGCGCGCGCGCGCGCGCGCGCGTGCGTGCACGCGCATGTTTGAAATGACAGAGAGAAACAGAGAGAAAGAGACACAGCGTGTGTGTGCGTGTGTGCACGTGTGTGTGTGAGTGTGGGTGAGAATGAGAGAGAGAGAGAGAGAGAGAGAGAGAGCTTGCGCTCGCACACGCATCTGTAGAGAGTAGAGCGCTTGCGCTCGCACACGCATTGTTTCTGTATGTGTTGTGTTGCCATTTTCCTGACAACTCTTCACCCGACATGGCTTGTTTCTGATACTGTATGACAGGGCCAACCTCATCGGAGAGGTAGAATCCCTCGATTCAGTGAAAAGAAAATTGAAGATATGAATGTCGCCACAGAGCAAAGAAATGTCCAAAGTCCAATTCATGCACACACACACACACATGAAGGGCTGAAACAGGGTAAAAAAAAAAAATGCACATGTCAAGACAAATGTCTCACACTGTTATGGGACATCAACTAAAAAATGCCGATCAGATATCAAGCACAAATTAGACGCCAATTTGACACTAAGCACAAAATAACCCATCAACTTTCATTTCTGTGGTAAGTCAGCGCATTTATATCAATTTCTGTTTAGAAAGGATTATTCCCACCACTTATTTTAAACAATTTAATTGTCAATTATGGATTTAAAAAAAAAAAAAAAAAAAAACAAAAACACTACAAAAAAATATTACAGCATAGAAATTTAAAGCTCACCGCTACAAAAAAATATTACAACAGAGAATTACTAAAGCTTTTGTTTCTACATTGAACCATATGATCAAAACGACATTGGCTTTCTTTTCTTTTTTTCTTTTTCTTACTTTTGAAAACAACTGGAAAGCTGGGCCTTCAGAACTGGAATAAAAACTATTTACTCAACACAATTAACGACAGTGTCGACACCACCACCGCACACATGAAGTAAAACATTGTGTTATTTTGCTCCCACTATAATTGTACTCTTTTTCATTATAAATGTACTCTTTTTTCTTCTTTTAGTCATTTATGTATTTATTCTAGTGCAATGCCCACACTGTCTCATACTATTCAATCTGACTCCCCCACCCCCCTCACTCTTACACAATGCTACCAATGCTCGTCCTGTCAGTTCTAGAGCCACAAGACCACCAGGAAAATGTTCATGTCAGATCTTCTGATGAAGCAGACCCACCAGAGATCATGCCAGCTTATTCCACTGGTGCCCATTGGTGTGGTTTAACACAGAAGGAACACCACTGACTCAACCTTTTACCAATTACAGTATAAAAGTTCTCACACGACTGCTTGGCGGCTGTGCGAGGCCGGTGGGTTGTTCCTCTCTACAATGGAGATCATTACATTTTTCTCCATGGGCCTGTTGTTACCCAAGACTTGGACGCATCTTAAGTCATCACTGGCACTGTGGAAACTATTGAAGAGACACTGAAACGGTACAAGGCAGCTCATCCAAGAAAGGCTTGATTACCGAAGTGATTTTACTTTGTCTATGGTCATCATATATGCAGATAATCGCAATTTCTTTCTTTCTCTGTTCCGTGACCAGAACTCTTCTGTTTACCATTGGTTAGATTTTTGCATATACAAACATTGTTAATCTCACCATCAACGTAGCCAAAGCTCATCTTTGGAGATGATCTAAATGTGACACCATTGTGCATGTACTCCATTTCCTGTCACCCATCCCACCAGCATACGATGAAAACTCTCTTCAAGAATGGTCGTTTTAAGAGAGAATATATAATGCAAGGCTTTGGAACCAGGGTCTGATGCCTTACTCACTGCGCCCAGCAAGGTACCCTATGGTGGCAATAACACCATGCTATTCCACTTGTTGTTCTCAGTCTATATGCTGGGGCTGTAATGTATCTCCACATCAACCATGAACAGAAAGATATGCACCTGCACTGCCTACCAGGGAATTTGAGCAACACAAATCTCTTAAATGGATGGGACACACCACCACATTCACGTTCATTATAACCTAGCTCACCCCACCAATTTAACCTCTGTGGTCCCAGGTTTACGCAAGATTATAACACACAAACTCTCGATATGAGGTGCATGGGGCCAGAAAATCCCATCATGATGGTGGTTCCAGGTTATCAGTCCAAGACGCTAAAAGTAGCCACTCTGCAGTTACTTCAGATGTGATGTGATCCCATCAACAGCAATTCGTTCCCATGCCAGAGCTCTCGGATACAATATTTGATTACATTAACTTCTGACAGAACGCTCTTTATTACAAAATCTTCAGTTTCCCACAGGACATGTAACCGATCACCAAGAGACCACACTAAAACTGCAAGACTTATTGTGGTCCAGTTCTCCATTTATTAGTTCCGTAGTAAAGGTGTTCAGTGGCATGTAGGATTCAATGAATGCAGGATATTGCTCACCAAACTATGTCTATGCTTTTGGAAACAGCAGTTTTCGGTGTACAACCAGAATCCCATTTCAGGCATGCAAAGTATCTTGAGAAAAAAAAACAAAAAAAAAAAGCAGCAATGTGCTCTGTATGTGTATATGTGCACACTTTATCCAAATGCTGTAAGTAAAAGGAAGCAGCATCACATTTTAAAACATCACAAGTTCAGAAAACTGTTGTGGCGCATTAAATTGTGATGTAGAATAAAGGCAAAAAGGTTTTTGACCATGCTGAGAGAAGAAGAAAATCCCTACCCCACACCCACCTCCCCAAAAAAGATAATTGGCTAAACTGTCTTTAAAATCTCAACAGTTTTCGAGATTTTTTTGCGTTTTGCCTGATGGATGTTCTTTTTTTTCATAACATTTGGCGCATTATGTCTAAAATTACAATATTTTGTGACGAATGTGTCTATTCCGTTTTTTTTTTTTTTAGGCGGTATTTTGCTTCAGATAATAAAAATGTTGTTTTTCAATACCATAATTCCAGAAAGAAAACCATCGATCACTGGTGATCGAAATTCAAGGGAAAGAACTAAAGAGAACTAAGTGGAGACAAGCTGTATGGCCTTAAAAAAAAGTCCGCCCCACAAGAATCCACTGATAACCTCGAAATAAATTCATCAAAGGCATGACAAGACCACAGAAATTTACAGACAACGGTCACAGTGAGAGCTGAACAGTCACAGAGTTACAAATCATAACAATATTTCTTGGTTTTAGGACCAATAGAGAGAGGATGAGGATGTTGAGATGACCGTTTTTTGTTTGAGACTACTGGTGTTGGACAAACGACGATTACCTTCTACTGACAATTAGCAACTGAAATGAAAAAGTAGAGTGAAGGAAGCTGTCTGTGACTGGTCGGTGCAGTGCATGGGCATGAAGCCTTTCTGTTCACTGGTACACTTTAGAGTCTGTTCCACACTAGGACATGTTGGACAGATGCGTGGAGAATTGCCATCACCTGTTAATGAATTTCTGTGAGGTTTGCACTTGTTTCTTGAGACATTCTGTCAAAGCATGAGAGAGCATGCGAGTCTGTGTTATTTGTGAATACTAGTTTCCGAGGTGGTCAAAAAGAATAACATGCTCACTCACCATGCAAGAAAGCACCATTCCATGGTTTAAACTCTTGTACAGGGTAGGTTTTGTTTCTATCCCTATCAACCAGCAAGCTGTAGCTATTTCAGCAAATGCCTGTGATCCATTCTGAACATCAGATGGTCAGACAGCATTTCTAGCACCAGCTGTGGAAGACATTCAAACAGATTCCGACCTACCAAAAAAATATGATGCAGGAAGGACTGGACTGGCCTCTAAACAAAAGGACCAGGATGATGTGACAAGCACTTGACTGGATCTGCCAGGGACGAACAGAGTGAAGCAATTGTGGCAGACATGTAGAATGTCTGTTGAGATGGAGATGAAGGAAATTGGCTGCTGAATGTCATCAGGGGGGCTGGAATAGCTCAGTTGATAGAGCACAAGACTCGTGATCCTGGGGTTGCGGGTTCAAATTCTGGTACAGGGGGATTTTTCCTCAGAGTTAACATTGGTTCTGACTCCATTCCCCATACAGTCCTTCGATTGAGACTATAAACTGAAGTTGTATGTGTGAACACATGCACAACATTTTTGCACACACATAAAATCCCATCACCAACTTTCGGAGGAGAAGGCCAGTTTGGCTGTTTGTATGGATGACACGTTACACATAGCATGTACCTTCCCGAAGATGGAGTATGGCTGCCTTAATGGCAGGATAAAAAAAACGGTCATACACACAAAACTACACTGCCTGTCTATACAGCAGTGTCTGCTGGAGTATCAGCCTGCGTATGCAGAAAGAAAAAAAAAAAAGAAAAGAAAGGCTGATGTCTATCCACCTGCAAGGAATGACCCAGAACAGTCAGGTTTAGGAGTGCAGTTGCAGCTCTTTGCTCTACTGGACCAGATGGATAAGCAAAGTAGATCAAATCTGCTGCTGCTCAAAAAATGGTGGTTTGAATGCTAGTCTTTTGGAAGAAGCGAAAAAGTTGATGTCCCGTTGCTGCTCTTTGAATAGCGTATCACAAAGCCAAAAGCAAGACAATTTGTATCGGGCAAAATTCTGTTGGAAAATCCATTTGATATATCAACACACAAATAAATGCAGGAAGTGCATAAATGAAAGACATATGTTGTCACAACAGATTGTGCAACTTACAAATTCATATCATTGTCATATTTTTTTATACTTGTAATCATTACGCCCAACCCTTAAAAAAGAATTCCTGAAATGTTTAAACAGTGTCAAAATGCCAAACATTAGTCTGCTTTATTCCATTTCATGCTGCCTTCAATCACACTCATCAAAAGAAGTACAAGATGGTGTTTTTAATTCAACATGAATTTCATATCAAGCACAGTAGTGGAAAATTAAGACAAAAAAATAAAAGAAAAGAAACCTAGCACTCATCACATCGCTTCTCACAAGAAAGCACCACCTGAAAAACTATTTTATTTTTATGCCATCTTTTCATTTTTAACACTACCGTACCGCACGCCTTTCATCTTTACTAAGTATTCTCAAAGAGAGGCAGAGACACAGAGAGAGAGAGAGAGAGAGAGAGGAGCGGAGAGACAGTGAATTATAACTAGTTTCGCAACAAAAGTGTAACATTTTCCTATTATAAAAAGAAAGAAACTTTTCCATGATTTTACAAAAAAACAAACAACAGAAGGAAAATATCACATCATATCCTGTATGTAATAAATATCAGCAGCTGCTATGATTTAACCTGAACAAGGAGCTGACAGTTGGTGAGGTTTTCATTACAGCAGAAACTACAGGATATTTTCCTTCCAAGTAATATGTGCATATATATACATGTCAAAGAAAATCTTAAATGTGATGGGATATGAATATTTAGGTGTGGTTTTCATCATTTGTATTTAAATTAAACAAAGAAACAGTGTAAGCTAATCTTAAGGCATAATCCCACACCAAGAAGAGATGCATAATTGACTTACTTATAAGATAAATGTATGTGTGTATAAAATTAATATGCACTTGATCTTATGATCGTATCATTGTATTTTAATGCTCATTGGATTTAATCATAAAAAAGAAAGTCCATTTCATTCTTCTGAAATCTAAGTTAACAAAACAAAGACAATGTAATACAGAAATCATGTTATTCTTCATTATTATTACAATGTCAAGAATGTGCACAAAACATTACTTTCTGAGAAAGACAACGAAAAAAAAAAAAAAATGGTCTTCACTAATTTTCCGATTGTTGCAAACATTATCTTTTGAAGAAAACATAATAGAAAATGCTCATAAAAGCCTTGGGGGTGGGGGTGGGAGTGATAACAACTAACCACCATCGATGTAAAAAAAAACAAACAAACAAACAAACAAACAAAAAACAACAACATGATGCCAAAACTAACCATGTCATCAGATATACTGATTTTTGGAAATGTAGATTGCCCAGTGTCCATGTAAAAAAAAAAATGATGTTGGGAAAGTGGAACTGTATGGCAAGAGGGATAGGGGAATGAACGCCCTGTGGTACACTGAACTCCCTTCCAGTCTTAATTTTCCATACCCTTGCTGCAATGGATGCATGCTGGACATTCTCCACATTTAATCCTCCATTTTTTTTAAACATTAAAAATCTTTTAATGGATACAACTGAGAAGGTAAAAGTTATGCAATGACCATAGCTGCCATGGCCTCAAAAGCACAAAATGTAGCGTTTTGATATTTTATGTATAGCATTTCAAATTCAAGCATAGCTCTTTCATGTCCATATCACTAAAGCTGTCCTAGGTCCCCCCCCCCCCCCCCCCCCCCAAAAAAAAAAAAAAAAAAAAAGAAACTAGTTTCTTCTTTGAAAGTGTCTGTGGTATTCCAATGTCAACCAGGTCGGACTCAACAGCACTTTTCAGTCACATTTTGCTTCCCACTTGACATGATGTCAGAGAAAGAAATCTTGCTTAGCTATCATTTGGTTTCTATGTCAGTAAAAACCAATCGATATGGTGGCAAAATGGCTATCATCGTTTGCTGATTTTCTTCTGCTTTTTCTTCCTCTCCTTGCTGAACCTCTTTGATGAAATCATACTACAGTCTAAAGATTTATGTCGTCTCAGTTCTCTTAACGCGCCACCATTCTATGAAGAGGTGCATATGAGTGTGTGTGTGTGTGTGTGTGTGTGTGTGTGTGTGTGCAGTGTACGCAATATGTGTGTGTGTGTGTGTGTGTGTGTGTGTGTGTATGCAAATGTGTGTGTATGTGTGTGTGTGTGTTTTAAACTTATTTTCTTTCTATTTTCTCTCTTTCTTTTTTATTTCTGGTAAGCATTTAATCACAAAGTGTAGTGGCATAGCATCATCAAAATCATAGCATGCTATGCCAACAACATAGCACCCGGCAGTTCTGAGCGACCATTTCCAAAGCTGTTTGTGTATGGCCACACGTTTCCATGGAGCTACTCCTGGCTTTCATTTCTCATTTTAATGATGAATTCAGCCCTGTACATCTTGCACTGAACTGTCTGTCAGCAGTGACAAGAGACTAATCAATATTTTCCCAAATGATGGATGGCTATGATCAATTATTCCAAAAAAGATGACAGCTTCATGTTACGAAACCCATGCCTTGATCAATTAGGTCTGGAGCGGACTACCTATGCTTCATTCCATTTCATGCTGCATTCATATCAATAACAATCGGCTACAACAGCACAAAACACTCACAATGGTGGGCAATGAATATCTAACACACAGCTAATTCACTATTGTTACTCCCTTCCGTTTGAGCAGTTATGAACTACCTCTCGAGTTTTAGAATGAGTCTCCGGTGACGACGTTTGACTGAATATATTGCCCGCTGAAACATAAGTGACGAAATATCCCAAGCTTCTTCTTTTTTTTTTAAAATGCAAAATAAATTTGCTGTGATATTCATACCCTCTCGGTGGTGTCACTCCCTCAACTCTCATTCCTGTTCCCTATGCACAGCCACACCCACACTGTCCCTTCACAGCCTACAACAATGGCAGTCCCCAGAACATGATCATGTCTTGGTTTTCAATTTTCGTCCCTTCCAAACTATATATATGCTCTCTTCTCTTCTTCATTTCTTACTTTTTTCCCTATGAAGAATGGCCTAGGGCTCGAAACGTTGGGAAAATCTCACCTTCAGGACTAGCTACCACATTCAGGTCAGTCTGACCCTTTTTCCTACTATTTCAAGTCCTGCAGTCAAGATTTCCTCTATATAAAGTAACTTCCAGTCATCAAAAACCTGAAACATCCAACAAGTTCCATAGTATTAAAAAAAGGTACATAATATGTCAGTCATTATGTGCATTCACTCAGTCCAGTGAACTTATTTGATAAACAGCTTGATGCGTAATAACAATTCAAAATGAAAATAAAGCTGAAATCAATTTAAGTGTGAGCACTGACACAAAAGCATAATAGTTTCATGGCTCTTGTAAGAAAAAAATAACCTGTTAGTTTCCAAGTATTCTGTAACAAGCAAGCTGATCAACAATAAAAGATTCAGCACAAAAATTCATTTGCTTGACTTAGCAAATGTCCCATCAAATGATACAGTCTCTCTGTGGTAACAAGGATCATGTAAAAGAATAAACAAAAAAAAATGGCTGTACATAAAGGTGTTGTAATCTTCAATCAAAACATTTTGTGTGGCACATACACCCTTTCACCAATTATTACATCTGACTCTATCACAGGAAAAGGTTCAGCCAACCCAAACATCATGACTTGTCTTTATGGTTAAATAAGTTCATCCTGTTTTCAGCCTCTGGTTTATTCTTGTTGTTGAATGTGTACCCTGCACAAACAGATGATTGTTTCAGGCTGCCCACACGTGTGGTATTTGTGCATGCATGCAAGATGACTCAAAAATATTATGGGCAGATCCCAATCTTATTTCACAGGATTGTTTGCAGGTCACTTCTACAAAGGAATATGCTCTGAGGCCTAAAAGTCCAAAACAGCTAAAACACTTAACAGCTGTTTGCAAATGAGTAAAACCAGTATCTAAAGGTCACAGACATAGTCTTCGAAATAAGCCACCACCCCCATTTCCTCCTCAAATCAAATTTTAATTCTATGCACAGGCATACCTCTACCACCGGTGGAACTGGATATTGTTTTCGGTCCCCATCCACGCATGTGTCTACCTGGTTATTGGAAATGACTTTGTTGTTCTTCTTGTCTCTTCTCAATCATGGTACAACCATTCCATGCTGAAAACTGAACAGTCTTATCTTTGTACGCTGGGTTACTTGTTTTGAGCTCCAGATGTATTCGAGTGGCAGAAATTCTGCTCCAGCAATGCTCCAATAACAGTATCTCTGTGCTGGCTTGCTTATTGACCATGCTGCTGCATAGGTATGTGAATCTTGTAAACTCTTCAAATGCACTCCTGCTCAGTGTTACCGAGTCAGCGTTAAATGCTTTGATCTCCAAAATCTCAGGAATTTTTTTTCTTCTTCTCTGGATATGAAGACCAATTTGTTGTGCTAAGGCGGTGCTTGCTCACAGACAGAGTCCTGCAACTGCTGGCAACTGTGGGACTGTGATGTTAGTTCTCTGCTAAATCAAGGCGACATTCTACAAGTGAACAAATTTTGAAGTCTCCTGCTTCAGACCTTTGTTTGAACTTAGAGCTTCACCACTGGTGATATTTTAGTGTCAGAGGTTCACCATTAGAAAAAACTTAAGTGTCAGATGTTCACCTCTAGAAAAATCTCAGAGGTTCATCATTCATGAAATTTTAGTGTCAGAGGTTTCACAACTGGTAAAATTTTAGTGCCATAGGTTCACCACTGGTGAAATTTTAGTGTCCGAGGTTCAACACTGGCAAGACCTTGGTGTCAGACATTCACCACTAGAAAGATCTTAGTGATCTGCTGAGATCTGAATATACGATGTTCACCTCCGGAAAGATCAGAAGGGTCAGACATTCACCACTCGAAAAATCATAAGTCTTATATGTTCACCACTGTGACAATTTAATGTCAGAGGTTCACCATTGTTAAGATTTTAATGTCAGAGGCTCGCCACTGGTAAGATTTTAATGTCAGAGGCTCACTCACCTTTGGTGAGATTTTAATGTCAGAGGCTTGCACCGGTGAGATTTTAATGTCAAAGGCTCACCACTGGTGAGATTCTAATTTCAGAGGCTCACCACTGGTGAGATTTTAGTATCAGAGGCTCACCGGTGGTGAGATTTTAACATCAGATGTTCACTGCAGGTGAGATTTTAGTGTCAGAGGCTTACCACTGGTCAGATTTCAATGTCAGAGGTTCACCACTGACAAGACCTTAGTGTCAGATGTTCACCACTAGAAAGATTTAGTGTCATATGTCACCACTAGAAAGACCTTAGCGTCATATATTCACCACCAGAAAGATCTTAGTGTCAGACATTCACCACTAGAAAGATCGTAGTGTCGTTATGTTCACCACCAGAAAGATCTTAGTGTCAGATGTTCACCACTAGAAAGATCTTAGTGTCATATGTTCACCACTACAAAAATCACATAGTTAGATGTTCACCACTGGAGAGATTTTAATGCCAGAGGCTCACCACTGGTGAATTTTAATATCAGAGGCTCACCACTGGTGAGATTTTAGTGTCAGAGGCTCACCAATGGTGAGATTTGGGTGTTGGAAGTTCACTACTGGTGAGATTTTAATGTCAGAGGCTCACCAGTGGTGAGATTTGGGTTGGAAAGTTCACTACTGGTGAGATTTTGTCAGATGTTCACTACAGGTGAGATTTTAGTATGTGTGATCAGTTCAATTCCATATATTAAGCTTGCCACATTCCAATATGACATCAGCGTGCTTTTGCATCTTTTCCATGAAAAATGGAATGGAACTTAATATGCAGTCTTTCTTCACAGATGCTTTCACATCCTGGTCCTTGGTTTAAAAGAAATAGCTGAAGAACTTTAGATGGTGCCTTCAAAGAAAACAGCTGTTCCAGCCTGGCTGTCTCAAGCAAGACTACTGGATCATATTATGTTTACTGTTGGGGCAAAAGAATGTCTGATTCTCAATGCCAATCATGCCTGCAAAGTAACAACAGAATCCATTCATGAATGTGTTTAAACAGTATCTAAGAAGCATTTTTATCCTTTGTCAACATGCCAATTTCGTCACAATTTGAAATTCATTTTAAATTACAACCTCCATTTTCTTTCCTATTTCAATGCTAAATAATCTTATCCTCAAATGCAACATGCTCTTACAGTACTACTCTGTGGTTTGGTTAGGAGAAACAAATCTATGAAGATATAAATCCAAGCTGCTAAAATGCCCATTTACAGTTAGACTATCAGAAACAAGACAGCATAAGTCGAATGAAAAAGAAAAAAAGAATGTGAATATATATGTGGCTGATAGGTAATCCAGACTGATACGTAATACAATGTAAAGATACCATGACAACATCTTTGTTACGAGAAGATGCTGGACATGCTGTCAATAGATATACTATAGACAGATGAACTACTAGTTACTGCTGTATCAAATGTTATGTTTGTGGTTGAAAACATTGGTCAACTGAATCTCAACTGCATTTTATTTACAATATGAGGGAGAAAAAGCTACAGAATACTTTCCTTTTGTGTGCAAACATGGCACTTATTATCATGTAATTTCACTTTCATTGTACTGCGCTTTTACAACTTTCATCAACATATCAGAAAAAACAATCCAATACATTGAACTGCCAAGCAGATGCAAATCACCCATATCATCTAGCACTAAACAAAGATAAAACGTATCCTGTATTATATATCTTGACATGTTTATGTCTTCCCCAGCATGTCTACACTCACAGGAATTACTAGTTTGTGATTAAGTTCTTCCCACATCATGCCTTCATTTCATCCAGCATCATGCCTTCATTTCCTCCAACATCATGCCTTCATTTCCTCCAGTTTTGAAAGCAGTTCGTCGGCTTCCTCTGCTGTCTTGACGCGGAGTAACATGGGCACAGGATCAGAGCTGGGGTTCTTGGGATCTATGGGTGGGTTGGGAACACACACAAAGAACACATTGTTCTTGCCTTGACGTTTTGTGGGCATTGCCGATGACAACAGGATGTTCAACAAGATGTTACCTGGAACACATCAACAGTTGGTTGTATGAAGACAGACAACATTTTCAGCTGAAAGCTGGGTAGTGAGGTAAGAATAACAGATGAAAAACTGACAAATGAACTTGAAGAATCCCAAATAGAACACACACCCAAACTTGACAAACACACAATTTCACAAACAGAATCGAGAACTGGTTAGCTTTCAGGTCTATTTGTGTTCAAATATATCATAATCAACAAATCAAGTGGAAGACAATCTGCTACTGTTCTTCATGCCCCCTTCAGACACAGACAACATCAAAGTACAACATGATTACGTGCTGCACAAAGGATTGTAACCCAGAAATACATTTGGAAATTTTCGAAGAAGGGGAAAACAGGAAGACAAGAAGGGGAAAACAGGAAGATCAAGGCAAGAGAAGAAGAAAGTAAGAAATAATACTGAACTTACCTGGTAAGTAAATAAAAAGAAAACAAGCGCAGTCAACCAATCCATCAGGGTTTGAAAATGAAACAACATTAACATTTTTCTTTGGACAGTCTGCTGGGACTATCAACTTTCTCTGAGTGGAATGCTTCCGTCTGTATCCTGTAGCTCCCTCAGAAGCACACACATACGAAAGCTTGCACAGGCCTGTCTATAAGCCAAGCCCAGACACACATTTTGGCATTTTAGCTCCCCTTCTCTGGGTCTGGCTGGCAAATAGCAGAGACGAGCTGATGGCACTGAGACTTAATGAAGACAGACATTAAGACAACAGAGACTGGAAATGTCAGTTTCCATAACAATTCTATTGAATGTTCCCTTTAGACAACTATGAGCCTCAACTGAAGGCATGGCTGCTGAGTAATGCTCATAGCTGGGCTATACCTAGGAACGTTACAGTGGTTTAAGATCGTGGTTTGCCTCCGCATTTGCTTTCAGCGTACTGATCCTTGGCAGCAGTAGTTAATTCCCTTTCTACAAATATTTAAGTCTGCAGGAGTTATTTGGAGTTTGGGGGCAGTTTAGCTGTAAAATGAAATGTATTATAAAAACCAAACACAACAACAAAACCAAAGTGCTGTGATGTATGGAGATATTAGATCTAACATTTACTAACATATCTGGAAATTTCATTTCAAGATATAAAAGATTTTAAATCATACACACACACATGAAGTATATCAAAAAAAGAAAAAGTGTTAAATCATACACACACTCACACACTCTCTCTAAGACAGGTAAAGACCGATTTTTTTTTTTTCCAGAATTGAACTTTCAGAAGACATGGAGACAATTTGTAACAGAGATTCTCTCAGCAGTGTCAAGTCAACATTAGCTTATTGCGTGTGTGTATGTGTATGCATGTGTGTGTACGCATGCATGACTGTGTGTGTGCATGCGTGTGTGCGCCCCGTAAGCGTGCATGCATGACTCTGCATGTAATTTTGTGTGTATGCAATCATGATTGCATGTGTAACCCTGTATGTTTGAGCACGCATGACTACGCATCTAACTTTGTGCACGTCATTGTGTGTTTTATAGCGTCTCACAAAACTTACAGTAATCATCAAGCATATTCTACTTAACAGGCAATCTTTTGATACTACAATTTAGAACATTTAACCCCAATCTAAAGGAACCACGATTTTTCTATTCAAGTGAAATCAATACTTCTGCAACCAGGCAATCCATTCCTGCTAACCACAATTTCAGCATGTCTGTTTTATGTGTGTTCTTTACTGTTTTCCTTCAGTGTGTCCACTTACCCAAGTTGGTATCAGCTCGTACAATCAGCTGTGTGCGTCCACTGTCAGCGGGTTTAAGATGGAGATTTCCAACTCCTTTGTCTGTCCACTGTCCATCTTTCTGGAAAAACAGCTTGCACCTGGACACAACACCAGTAGTTTTCATGGTACATTATGTTAATGTTGGCCTTGTGTTTGTTATGTCATTCTTCAAGCATGGATTGACACAGGACATTCTTAGAGCATGATTTTAACTTTAGTATGATATTCTTCAAAACGAAGATTAGAAAAAATTCTTGAAAAAATTCTTGAAAAGGTTTTCTCTGACATTTGCATTTAATGAATCACTAGGAACGTATCATAAGTCTCAGTTTCCTCAATCACAAATTACAATGCTTGGAAACATTACATTCACTGGTTACCAATAAATTCAATTGCATTATAGTATCCATTATGATAAAATCTCAGTGCCATACTTCTGTACATCTCCTTCCTCATTACAACAGAAAAATTTGGCTTCAGATTACTTTGCTCACTTTGAATGACTATTTTCGGCCTCATCTGAACAACTCCTCCCTGTTCTGGGCAGTAAACTACCTACCCATGGTCTGCAACAACTATTGTGTGCTTGTGTGTGCAACACTGTTGACAATTTGTAAAAAAAAATAAAAAATAAAAATAAATGAATGGTAAAAATGTATCAATCTTTTTCCACAACTCAGCTTTTTGGTTCCTTCAGAGCACAGAGAAGAAAAGCAAAATGCCACAAAATTTGACAGAGATGATAGGTCTGGCGGGGGGGGGGGGGGGGGGGGGGGGGAGGAGTGAGAAGTCCAGCGGCCATCCCCTTCTTATTGAAGATGTTGAAACTTGGACACAAAATGCTGCAATACAACAGAGATCTGAGCATCAAGTGGTGTACTGTCCACTTTAAGTAACGTCCAGCTAAGTCCAAGAGCACTTGTCTGTATGCAGTCAATCTCCTTCACTTTTGCAGTGTCTTGGTAATGCGTGATGCATGACAAATTGAAGACGGCCTACCGTTGCAGCTAATGCTACACAATTTTCATCACATCAGTGTTGTCTTCTAGAATGCTGAAAATATGAACAATACTCTGTAGCTTCCATACCTGTCCAACCCCATCCCCCATTCACTGTTTTCAGTTTTACAGACCTCTGTAATCAACAAATGTGTGGAAAAGTGGGAGCCCCATTACATATACTCCTGACAACTTCCAACTAACAGTATTCCTACCATCTTTATAGTTTACTTTTGCATGTAGTTACCGAGCAAGACTGATCAACTTTTTCAACTGAATCTTATACGACATTTAACCCTATTGTGGGACTGACAAAATAAGAATTGATCAATTTTCAGCACATCAACAGAACTGTCACAGAAAAAGTTTTGGGTATTTTCACATTTTGTGAACTATAATTGGTTCACAATTGTGACAGCATATTTGTTGTAAACTGAGTGTGAACTTGACATTCTGAAAAGCACACAACAGTGATCTTGGCCCAGCTCAACCAGTGGCAATGGCATCTCCAAATGTCTAAAGAATCAGAAAATTGTCGAGACTGGAAGTGGTATACTCAGGCATGGCGCTAAGAATGAAAAAAAAACAGTATCACCACTAATTAGCCTTCAGCAACCTGAATTGCAATCAGTCCCAAACCAACAAAAACCGGTGAACTCACCACTGCTTATATTGTCATACTGTAAGCAAGCGTCTCCCCCCGACACCCCCCCCCCCACACACACACACAGAGTAGCCAGAATGACACACACCACTAAATGCTCTACTACACTAATTTATTGATAAAATGTGTGATTTTTTTTTCAAACATATGGTTAATGTCCATGGCAATAATAATGTTAATAAATCAAAGCTTTAACAAAACCACTGACTGTGACAATATTTATCATCTTTTTTTCTGAAATATCACACACATACAATACAATCACATTAATGACCACACATACATGCATGTCAGACAGTACCCCACACACACCATTGACTACCTCTAACACTAAACTGAGTAATTAATAAGGCTTTTTTCAATTGTGTTTAACATCAATCACACAAAAATCATAAAACCATTGTAGATCAGTAGCACTAGATCTATATTCTTAAGGTGTACCAACTTGAATAAAAAAAGAACGAACAATGAACAGAAGGCTTATGACGCGTACATTTTTCAACAATACAGTGTTGCTTACGATCTGGTTGGGCCTGTATCAAGCAGTACCAAGAAGCCTAAACTGGAAGGAGTTACTACTTGTTAGCTTTCAAAGGCTGTGAATATTATAAATGGCCTCAGTCAGCTGCGGAATGAACGCTCTTTAGGCCTGTGCTTGCCTTTTGAGCGATGACAAACTGTACACATCTGGCATACGTCACACGGCCGGTACTGCAGAGCCGTATAGAAAGCAGTAGGCTACATGAGGTGTGCACATGCTAGGACCAATCTATTTTATTTGTAAACAGATCCCCCCATGCCTGGCAAAGTGCAACTAACGGAGAAATGGCTGACCTTGACTCACTAGAGACTTGCGGTCATGAGAAAACGTAGGTTAGCACAAGCAGCAAGAGGGCGGACAAGTTTTGTTACCGGTACCGGCAGAAGATTATCGGTCCGTGAGACCGACGGCTCCAATTTTTTTCGGTATACAGCTTTCACAATCGGTATTTTACCGGTATATATCGGTAATTGCGATCCCTGTATACTGATAAAAATGCAATCACAACTGCAATAAGGAAATCTTTTCATACATAAACTCTTTTTTCTTTGGTTTCTCTTT
>JADBJO010020234.1:30000-31684 GCA_016801955.1 Conus betulinus | reverse complement strand
GAGAGGAGGAGAGAGAGCAGGGAGGAGAGGAAAGGAAGAGGAAAAAACGAAAAAAAAAAATGTGGACATGTAAAGAAAAATAGAATTGTGGTGCGGTAATACGACATAACGAGAGAAAGAGTTGAGAAGGAGAGGGGAGAGAGAAAAGAGAAAGAAAGAGAGAGAGAGAGAGAGGAGAGAGAGAGAGAGAGACGAGGAGAGAGAGAGAGAGAGAGGGTGGGAGGGAGGAAGGGAGGGGGGAAGACTATTGTGTTTTTACAACAGAATAAGTTGCGGAGGAAGAATCAGACAAAAAGGTAACAAGGAAAGGAAGTCTAGAGTTAATCCATCCCTAACCTAATTAAGTAACCGCACATACCATAAATGGCAATATTAAACTATGGTTGAGCAATAGAATCATGATATGAAACTAAGGCAGCGTGGATCAAAGAAAATAGACGTAATCGGACGGTAAGGCGGCGTGGTGGAGGGGGTGTTTGGGGTGGGGGTGGAGGGGTGGGGGTTGGGAGAGGAAGGGGGCTTTAGATTTATTAAAAAAAAAAAAGAAATTTAGAGAGAGACAGCATGAAGCGTAAACAAATTACGGTGGGGTGGGGGGTGGATGGGGGGGGGGGGGATACAAGGATAGAAAATGATAGACTACAGGTGAATAAGATAGAAGGGTTAGGACAGGATAACAACGACAGGTTTTAACTATACCTCTCAATTCAATAATTGAATAATCATCACAAAGAGAAACTAAAACCAGTGGGTATAAAACATTCAGTATAAGATACTACATAAAAATCAACGCCACTTACAGTATAATAAGATGCAGGTATAAATGGGGTCGCCCACCATTCCGAATTCTACCATTCACGACCGGCATGCATGTCACAGTGAGCTGTGAATCAGAGAAAGAACAACTTGGGGCATTCACTGGGGGTGAATTACAGTTCACAAGGGAGAGCATTCAAACAAAAAACTACATACAGAAAGCAGAACATATTTGACTGTGATTTCCCCTATATCATAAGCCTTCACCAATTCCATCACACACACACACACACACACACACACACACACACAACACACATATATATATAATATTATATATATATATATATATATACACCCTACATACACTCAGAACATGAGTATAAGGCAACCTTATATGGATTCAAAATTTTAGGAATGAAACTGTATTCTATGTTGAGAACAGACCCTATATCTTTTCGTTCATTCCCCCCCCCCCCCCCCCCCCCCCCCCCCCCCCCCCCGTTTGGAGGGGATAGATATGGGGTCTCTTTCTCAAACATAGAATACAGTTTCATTCCTAAATTTTAAAAATTATTGCCGGAACATTATCTGGTTACTTATAGTTTTTCGACATATTATCTAAATTCTGAACCTGGATCAGAATTCAATAAATTTAGCACAAGAAGAGAGACTATGGAGCGTCCCAGCCTGCTTGCAACTGGTTGACACCATGACAGATTTGTGACATTGTGTTCACACACAGCTGAAGCATGTTACTAACCAGACCAGTTATCACGCCATCGTTGTCCAGCATACACACCAGTCTAGAGAAACGGTTGCCAGCTAGTCCCAACGAAGTTAAAGAGTATTGGGAAATAAAGGCCACAGATTTTTTTTTTTTTGTTTGGTTCAATATGAAAAAAAAGATACATCCAAAGGTACGGGT
>JADBJO010020234.1:17500-22500 GCA_016801955.1 Conus betulinus | reverse complement strand
GTCGTATCTCCGCAAGAATCATGTCATATGTCTGCAACTTTAAGTCATTTTCACGCTAGCAGACACGAGTGAAAAAGTTTAAAAACTCTCAAAGACCCTCTTTGGCAAAAAAAAAAAAAAAAATCGCTTCAGACCCGCAACACATGCACACAAGAAGAAAAGAAACGTGCGGAAGAAGAAAGAAAGAAAGAAAGAAAAAAAAAAAAACACGCACAAAAAACTTCAAAAGCCTGAGCACATTTTATCAAAAGCGGTTTAACTTTTCTTCCTTTTTTTTTTTTTTTTTTAGGTTGACATTTACATGAGATCCGGTGTAACAGCCCGTTCTTACTCCCCTCTGGAACTTACCCCGGGGTAAGCCTGGGCTAGCCTGCTTTTACCTTCAGGGGTCATTCTAGGACCAGCTAGAACTTCCCCCACCCACCTCTCCTCCCGGGGGTAAGTTTGGGCTAACCTGTACTTACACCCCACCCCCCCTTCCCCTGGTCAGTCTAGGACTATTTGGAATCTTCCTCCACCCCACCCCACTCTTCAAACAAGAGAGGGTTATTCAGGGTTTTCCTCTGCCTTTTCCCAACACACACACCCGCCTTTTAAAAGAAAAATGTGTTAGCCTGCATATTTACACCCCCACTCTCCCATTTTCCAGTCAGCTGGGTTTAGACAAAGTGTAGTTCTAGACTCTTCTCATTAGATGGACCTCCTACTTCCCCCAACCCCCCTCCCCCCCACAACCCTGTTCACTAACAGATACGTATTAACTTTTCTCGCGCTAGCTTACATGCGTGGGTCAATATTCGGGTGTGTGAGTACGCCCCATGTATGCGTTGGAAAGAAAGACGGCTACATGCCAATGTGACCAAGCGCAGTTGTGCAAAATGTTGTTGTGAACACGTGTCGTTGTGACCAAGTACCGTTGTTGCTTCATCCCGGTTTGCCTCTTTTAACTATTTACAGCTATTTAGAGTCTCTTGAGTACCTGTGTACCTTAACTTGTACAATGCAGATGACTAGTGGTCAGTGCCACTGACCACTGGTCATTATGACATAAATCGGAGATTTTAACCATTTAACAGCTAATTAGTGTTTCCCGAGTGCTTGCGTACCTTGCACAATGTAGATTACTTGTAGTCAGTGCCACTGACTACTGGTCATTATGACGTAAATCGGAGATTTTAACTATTTCACAGCTAATTATGGTCTCCCGAGTACCAGTGTGTACCTTGTGCAATCCAAACGACTGGTGGTCAGTGCCACTGACCACTGGTCATTATGACGTAAATCAAATAATTTCGACTATTTTACAGTTAATCAGTGTCTCATGAGTGTTTGTACACCTTGTGCAATGCAGACAACCAGTCGTCAGTGTAACTGACCATTGGTCACTTTAATCACTTTAATGTATATCAGGATTTTTAACTATTTCTACAGCTAATTAGTGTCTCCTGAGTGCCTGTGTACCTTGTACAATGTAGATGACTGGGGGGAGGGGGGGGGGGGGGGCAGTTCCAACAAGGGGAGGGGGAGGGGGGTAAGTTCCAGCTAGTCCTGGAATGACCCCGGGGGTAAAAGCAGGCTAGCCCAGACTTACCCCGGGGTAAGTTACAGAGGGGCGGTAAGAATGGGCTGTTACAGCGGTTTAAGTCTAAATTACAGTGTGCTCGCGCGCGCAGAAAGTTGTGTTTGGGGGAGAGAGAGAGAGAGAGAGAGAGAGAGAGAGAGAGAGAGAGAGAGAGAGAGAGAGAGAGAGAGAGAGTTGGGGGGGATGATTGAGTTATATCTTTCGCATCTTCCTCGAAACACGAAGATGAATGAATCCCCTCCCCCAACCCCCATCCCCACCCCACACCCACAATCCCACACCCTAACTTCTCAACACACACACACACACACACACACACACACACACACACACACACACACACACACACACACACACACACACAAGAGAGGAAAACTAAAAATTAAAAAAAGGAAAAGAAAAAAGAAAAAAAAAAGGAAAACCCGCGCACCAGATTGCTAATACTCTTCTCAGAGTGCATGCGCTCCCCCCGTATCGGCAGGCATGAAAGCTTGCCAAATGGGGAAGGCAGAGGAAGACACGTCATCACACTTAGCGCACTTCCCGTCCCCTAAAACTACTGCCGTTATGGCGGCTCATTTTCCGCTTCCGGGTTCAGATCCTGCGGACTGAGAAAATGAAAACAGGGAGATCATCGAGACAGGAGGACGGTAACCGGTAAGCAGAAAAGATGCTGCGTCATTTTTTTTTTTTTTTACTTGTGTTTATATGCAGGTAGTGTTTTAGTTTTGTTTTGTTTTTTCCTTTGTTTTTTTTCTCCTTAAATTCGTTTATTTTAAAAAGTTCAAGCACACGTAGGTGTGGTGGTTAGTGTCGAAAAAAAAAAAAAAAGCAGGCTCGGAGAACGTCAGTTTGATTCTCATCAGAAGTATTTCAATTGTTGGAGCTTTTGGCACTGACCAGCCCCTAGCCTGAATTGAAAGTGTTACAAAAACACAGTCGAGGGATTAGTGGAAGCACTAAATCGAGGATCGTCCTCTTAATGCTCAAAAGTCCCTATCCAACTCTGCAAGTATCTGTATCTCTCGAGCCTGTTAGACGCTGGGTGTGTGTAACAAAAAAGCATATAGTACAGACCTGTCATGTAGTCTGATTAGAACGGAATCCCGTTGCATTATCCAAATACTGAGCATCGTCCTTATTGATTGGTATCATCCAAAAAGTCTCAAGTGTCAATGTTGTTTATGCAATCCGCCGATGTGTTTTTTGTTGTTAAATTTTTTCAACACTGAGCACATCATAAGCATTTGCTTGTTGTTGCTCCAGTTCAATAAGTTGTTTATGTACACATCTGTTTATTAAAGAATCGTTTAAAAAAAAGTCTTAAAAATCTGCAGGCTTTCACGCTATGTTCTCAGAGTGACATCACTTTCAGTTTTCATCTCGACGTTTCTAATGGGATGAGTTTTACATTAGGATTGTCGTTATTGGAGCGCTCATGGGGATTGGTGTTGGACGAACGTGGCGACACCCTCCGTAGGGGGACATTCGCTCACTCTAGCTCCATGACTAAATACTTAATGCCGTCAGTGGGAGGTTTGGTTTGTAGGTGGTGTTTGGCCTGTGTTTGGATCAGAACAGGCACCCCTGAACACCACCGAGATGGCTCAGCAGCAATGCAGTGTCTCCTTTGGTGGGTTTTGCAAAATTGATACTGTTTGCTCACTGTGGACTGAGTGGCGGCGGTGGACGAGCTGCCGAATGAGAAATGAGCTAATGTTGCTAAAAGTCCAGTCCACCGCAGAGGGCCATGTCAGAGCTGTCACTGCGTTGAAGTACAACTCATAAGTCATCAAACACACACACACACACACACACACACACACACACACACACACACACACACACACAACTAATTCACACAACCCTTTAACATGCACCTTCTCAAAACACACAGGAAATTTTGTTAAAAAAATCCCTCCTCTGTAAACTTTACGATCAGATGAAAAAAAATGTTGATCTCTTTCAGAAATTAAAAAAAATCACGCTAGGTGGAACATCTCTGAACAAAGACAAGCGTGGGATGAGTGCCACTAAAGTGGAACGGAAAATTAGGCAGCTGGAAAGAAAACAAGAAAGAAAGAAACAAACAAGCAAACACAAAGAAAAATAAAACAAAGAAGGACAGAAAGAAAGAAAGATAAAAAGAAGTAAAGAAAAAACCAAGAAAGACAGACAGACATAAATAAAGAAAAAAGAGAAACCAAGAAGACACAGACAGAGAGCAAGGAACAAACAAAGAAACAAAGAGAGAAACAAAGAAAAACAGACAGAAAAAAGAAACATAAAAGAATAGAGAAGCAAGGAATCGAACACAAATTGACACCTTACGTCCTTGTCAACTTTAAACTTTACTGATAGGGACACACACACGCACACACACACACACACACACACACACACGCGCGCGCGCGCGCGCGCGCGCGCGCGCGCACGCATGCACGCACGCACGCACACACACGCGTATGCACGCACGAAGGCAAGCACGCACACACACACGCACACACACACACACACACACACACACACACACACACACACACACACACACACACACACACACAATTGGTGGTGGTGGTGTGGTGTTTACTGATGGTTCAGTTTCAGATGATGGAAATGGTGGTGCAGCATTTGTTATTCCTTCCCTTAAAACTCAAAGATCGTTCTTTCTGTGTAGCAATTTATCTATATTTACAGCCGAATTAGTAGCTATAATGATGGCAATGGAATTTCTAACAGAGCTTCCCATTAACATCGCTCAGGTAGTTTTCTTTGTAGATTCAAAATCAGTCCTACTTGCCCTTGACTCCTCCAATATATCGACACGACCCGACGTTGTGTTTGAAATTAAATATCTTTTATACTGTCTGGCGTCTAAAGACATTTTTATAGCATTTTGCTGGATTCCTTCGCATACTGTATACTTGGAAATGAACTGGCTGATAGGGCTGCGAAAAAAGGTAGGGTCATTTTCTGAGTTAAAAATAAAAACCGTCAGTAGTGGAATGCTATCGTACCCTTGAATCGACTGCACGGAAGAGAGCTCAAACAAATGTTGATACGCCTACCGAGATTTCATCCAACCAATGGGAAGCTTTTCCATTAGACCTTGTATTAGAGAAAAACGACTGATCTTCCAGTTTATTATTCCAGACAAATATCTTCCCTTATAATTCGATTAAAGCTAAATGCTTTAAAAACAAAGTTTAGTAAGAATACTAACTGTATTTGTGGTAAAGAGATAACACTGAACCATATACTGTTCAATTGTCACAAGTTGACTACTTTCTTACCAACATCTTTGCGATCCAATACTTTTTCTGAAAAAAAAAACTGCAAGATCTACTTTCGAATCATTCTTTGATGATCGAAATTGCTGAATACTTAATACATAGTCCGATTGGGGTTTTTATTTAGA
>JADBJO010020234.1:0-7500 GCA_016801955.1 Conus betulinus | reverse complement strand
TAAAGAAATACCTTCCACAGGAAGGAGAACTAAACGTTATAGATATGAATCATATCAACAATTGTTTAAACAACGCAAGATTTGCCAAACCAAGACAGCCGGTGAGAACCAGTGCGCAAGGATCTGTTTATTCAATAGTCAGGACTCAACCGCATCAAGAATAGTCTATGGTAAGCCTTATAAAACTACTGTTTTGAATTTACTGCACAGAATGCTCTATCGTAATGTAAGACAATATAAGATCGTGAGGTCAAAATTCAGATGTAGTCTGCATAATCAAAACTGATTCTAATAAGAAATATCTGGTACACTGAACATACCATTTATTCGATTTGTACAACATCGAGTACTCTCTCTCCTCCCCCCCCCCCCCCCCACCCCCCCCCCCCCCTCTCTCCCCTCTCTCTCTCTCTCTCTCTCTATATATATATATATATATATATATATATATAGATACATATATACGTACATATATATATATATATATATATATATATATATATATATATATATATATATATATATATATATATATCTGTATCTTTCTTTTGCATTTTTTGTTTTTTCATGCCATATCGTATTTTAGTTCTAGCCACTTTTTGCATGCTTCTACGTTTGTTGCTTTGTCTTATTTTGCATTGTCGACCCTACTCTGGGCGAGGACTGAATGTAAAACACACAGCACATCAGTGCTAATCTGTTATCCTGGTAAACACAGAATTTTGTCTTGTCTTGTCTTGTCTTCTCTCTCTCTCTCTCTCTCTCTCTCTCTCTCTCTCTCTCTCTCTCTCTGTCTCTCTCTCTCTCTCGTCTCTCTATCTCTCTCTCTCTCTCTCTCTCTCTCTCTCTCTCTCTCTCTCTCTCTCTCTCTGGTGTGCTGTGTGTGTGTGTGTGTGGTGTGCGTGTGCGCGCGCGCGCGTGTGTGTATGTGTGCGTGAGAGAGAGAGAAAAGAAAAGAAAGGGGGGGGGGGGGGGGAGAGAGAGAGAGAGAGATAGAGAGAGAGAGAGAGAGAGAGAGAGAGGAGAGAGAGAGAGAGAGGAGATTGCATGAAGACATATTGGAAAAAGCTACAAAATTAAGCATATGTGTGCATGATCTCTTTAAGATAGCATAACACAGACATAACGTGTTGGGCAGTAATGAACGTAACAATTGCAATGCATCGGACAAACTGAACAGCAATTTTTTATCGAGTCCATGTCGATCTGTTCATGTGTGCTTCGTGCTGTTACCTGTTTGAATTCCACGGTATTTCTGTATTCGTATTCTTGGTAAGGGCTGAGAGTGGAACGATGTCGATGCACCAATTTCATGGTATTCATTGGAATGTTCATTTGGAGAATGTTCAGCTGGAGGATAACTTATGGCATTTGGTTGGTGTAATTCTGTTTATAAATAAGGTGAAATCTGTCTAGCTCAACTGATGGATCATCATCATCATCATCATCATCATCATCATCATCACATCATCATCATCATTATTATTATTATTATATTATTTTTTTTTATTGTGTTATTATTATTCTTGTGTGTTTATATGTTACTTTCATTATTATTATTATTAATTTTATCAATTTATCAATCTTCTTCTTCTTCTTCTTCTTCTTCTTCTTTCTCATTATCATTATTATTATCATTATCGTCATTGTTATTATTACACTACTGTTTTGTTGTTGTTGTTGTTGTTGTCGTTGTTTTTGTTGCTGTTAGATTTTCATTCGTATATTCAGTACATTTTCATTATTTTACAGCCATGATATGGCCCTTTGCGTCCAGTTGGCCTGTGAAACAACATGAACCGATAGAGATAAATAGATAGATAGATAGATAGATAGATAGATAGATAGATAGATAGATAGATAGATAGATAGATAGGTAGGGTAGGTAGGTAGGTAGACAGATAGATAGATAGATTAGATAGATAGATAGATAGATAGATAGACAGATAGATAGACAGATAGACAGACAGACAGATAGATAAATAGATAGGTAGACAGAGATAGACAAATTGACAGATTGTATCTATTTATCTACCTCTATATTTAGACTGTCCTTTGGACTGCTGTTCCCAATGTCTTCACACAGCCTGCACACTCACATCGTCAGGTCTTGGAATGCATGTACATGCGGGAGTATTTATTTATGTACACACACCGCACATGCACACACATGTGCGCAAGCAAACAAGCTCACAAACATGCATACGCTGAAAGCTTATTCTTGTTTGTTGCTGTTGCTGTTGCTGTTGTTCTTGTTTGCCGTTGTTGCTGTTGTACTGTTGTTGTTGTTGTTGTTGTTGTTGTTGTTGTTCTTCTTCTTCTCTTCTTCTTCTTCTTCTTTCTTCTTCTTCTTCTTCTTCTTCTTCTTCTCTTCTTCTTCTTCTTCTTCTTCTCGTGTTTATTGTTGCTGTTATAATTTTCATTTGTATATTTATGATCTTTTCATTGTTTTACAGCTTTGATGTGGCCCTTTGCAGTCAGCTGGGCTATAGACAACAAGCATAGATAGACAAATAGACAGACCGCGAGAGAAAGAGAGAGAGAGAGAGAGAGAGAGAGAGAGAGAGAGAGAGAGAGAGAGAGAGATCCTTTTATCTGTCCATCTCTATCTATCATCTCTCTCTCTCTCTCTCTCTCTCTCTCTCTCTCTCTCTGTCTCTCTCTCTCTCTCTCTCTGTCTCTCTCTCTCTCTGTACATATCTATCTTCACACACACACACACACACACACACACACACACACACACACACACACACACACACACACACACGTACATACACACGTATGCGCGTACGCACGCGCGCACACACGCGTGCATGCATGTAAGCGCGCACACACGCACAGACACACACACACACACACATGCGCGCGCGCGCGCGCGCGCGATTCATACGTTTCACTTGTTCCTCCACCCAAGCTTTCGCCGTATGGCTTGGTCACTGGACAGACAAGATGAAGATTCATCTTCCACTTCGATTTCAGTGAGTGTCTTCATCAGGGGATGCGGGATTTTCTTGCTTGAAATGTTTTTCTCCTCAGAGAACCAGACCTTCCAACCCCCACCCTTTTCTTTCTTTCTTTTTTTTTTTTTTGCCTAGAGATCCGTCTGTTTTTGCTGTTGCTCTCTCTCTCTCTCTCTCTCTCCTCTCTCTCTCGCTCGTCTCTCTCTCTCTCTCTCTGTCTCTGTCTTGCTTTGCTGTTGCTCTCTCTGTCTCTGTCTCTCTGTCTGTCTGTCTAGTCTGTCTGTCTGTCTGTCTCTGTCTGTCTGTCTCTCTCTCTCGTCTCTCTCTCTCTCTCTCTCTCTGTGTCTCTCTCTCTCTCTCTCTCCATGAACCCGCCCTCATCCCCAACTTCTTTTCTTCCCCCCCCCCTTGTGTGTGTGTGTGTGTGTGGTGTGTGTGTGTGTGTGTGTGTGTGTGTGTGTGGTGTGTGTGTGTGTGTGTGTGTGTGTGTGTGTGGTGTGTGTGTGTGTGTGTGTGTGTGTTGTGTGTGTGTGTGTGTGTGTGCAGGTGCGCGCGCGCGCGCGTGGCGCGTGCGTGCGTTTTCGTGTGTGCGTGTTGTGTGTGTGTGTGTGTGTGTGTGTGTGTGTGTTCTATTTCAAGTGCTTATAGCTTTAGTGTATTTTTGTCATATCCTGTCTATCCAGCGACCAAGCCAGAAGGCGAAAGCTTTTGCAATAAAGTCCCTGGATGGAGGAACCAGTGAAGCCAATGAATCGTATTGTTACCTTTGATGCCCACTTGTCCAACCTCTTCTGTAATTCCTTGGTTGTGGAACGGTGCCCTGCCCTTTGGGAGAAACTGAACTGTTAAGACTACACACACACACACACACACACACACACACACGCACGCACGCACACACGCACGCCCCCCCCCCCCCCCCCCCCCCACCAAACACACACACACAACACACGCACGCACGCACGCACGCACGCACTCACATACATACACACACATGCGCACAGACACACACACGCACACACACACACACACACCACACACACACACACACACACACACGCACGCACGCACGCACGCACGCACGCACACTATGCACACACATACAGAGAGAGAGAGAGAGAGAGAGAGAGAGGGAGGAAGGGAGGGAGGGAAGAAGGAGAGAGGTGTGTGTATATCTGACTGATTGCTTGGCGAAGTATCTCCTGTAAAAAAATGGCCGGTGTTTGGTGCGGCCGTTCATCAATGCACCCATCTCAAGTGACAATGGGAGCCTCAGCACTCCATCATGGCCAATAGTCACAGAGAACACTTGATTACCCCAGGGGTAATGGCTGCATCAGACCTGCAGGCTTCAAACCAAACATGAATGCGCCGAGGCCTTGCTGAAGGAGTCGGGTATCTATAGACTGGCGCAGTTGGATTGTTTTGAGAATGTTTGTTTACTCTGTCTGAAAGTTGATTCTTCTCATTTTCTTTCATAATGGCCCATCAAGGTACAAGGCAGGTGCTTCCTATCAGGCAGATTAAAATTAACGGAGTGGGATTATTTGGGGCGCTTCCAGCTGGCGCATGGATAGGGTTCATGGGTGCGTGCAAAGGCCTGAAATGTGTGCGAACTAAGGGGAAGGTCATGCGTCTGAAAATCGTTTGTGATTTCATCGATAAAGATCCCCTAAAAAAAAAATAAAGAGAAATAATGGGTGGGCAGTTGCTCTTTTGATGATTAGTTATCAGTTTGAAATCAAATGCGGGCTCAAATTTATGGTAGGCCTCAAAACGCTTACATTGATTATATAGTGTTTTAGTATAAAATCCTCATTGTGGTGTTTACAGATGGGTCGGTAATTGAATCATCCGACAGCAGTTCTGGCTTTCTAATACTCACTTCAAATGTCAGGAAATCATATTATTTAGGAAAAGGTGTTTTCAGTCTAGACCTCAGAATTGTATGCAATACTCGCGTATATGATACACCAATTGCCTTCTATAAAAATGTTAACTGTGTGTTGATTTCAAATCTGTTTTTAAAATCACTAGTGCGTTGGGACTGCAGAGCTAGAAAAGATCTGCTTTTTGAAACAGAACATTTACTGCATTGTTTAATAATTCTAGGCATACAAATTGACTTTTTTTTGTCCCATCTCACTGTGGTACAAAATGAGCATGTCCAGAGGGGCATGGGTACGAATCCCAGCCATGGCTCGTTCCAAGATGAGAAACAAAGGGCAGCAGAGGGACATCCGGGAGTCACGAACCGGGTGTGGCCCACCCCCCTAGAGTGTCAGGAGATAAGGGCCGAAACACTTGCTTGAAGGGGGCTTCTCTTCTGAGGACTCTCTGCTGCCACGCTCTCCACGAGTTATTTCTACTAGAATGAAATAGCAGACAGTCTTGCAAAAGAAGGAGCAAATAGAAACGAAGAAAATTTATTAAACAATGCCTTCGATTTGTCCTCTTATGAATTAATTCAAGTTATGGACAGGTATATACATAGGCAGAATTTTAATCAAAAAAAGGCTACTTTACCATCGTGTCCAAGGCACATTGTTAGATTAATTCATAAATTAAGGCTGAATACTTGGAACTCTAAGTATTCTCATGGTGCTACTTGTGCCTGCAGAGAAAACATTTCTGTGCATCATCTTTTGTTTGAATGCTCAGTGTTGACCTCGCTCTATCAGGAGAACAACTTTGATAATGTTACTACTGTTTTATATGGTTCGCATGTTGCTGAAATTGTCATGGATGTTTAGCAGCAACAGTTTGCAATTTTTTTTTTTTTTTTATTAAAGATCAATAGTTTTGTGTACCACTAGGATATTTCACTTATGTAAATATACATGTATCAGAGGTGGGTTTGAAAGCACTAACATATAATTATGATAATGGGTGTGGAGGTTGTTGTTTTGATTAAGCACAGTTGTGTTGTTGTTGTTGTTGTTGTTGTTGTTTAATAGATGTTGATATCATCTGGTGATGAAAAGAACATTAAAGAAAACCATTGAACGGACCTGACCTGATCCTAATTGCGGCCGTGTGATCTGCAGCGAGTGTTGTTCCGCTTATGCCGCGGGCATGACGTGTGTGGTGTGACCAAAACTCAGGCACGATCAAAAGAGAGCAGTCGAGATGAGGGCGAGCAGTAATTGCTAACCTGTACTGTGTTTGTGTTTGATGAAGCTGAACAATTGTCCGATTGTGAACATTTACACAGGGGGCTACTAGCATTACGCGAGATCCATATTTTTCAACGTGTTATGTTTTCTCGCAAGCTCTTTTTTTTTTTTTTATCTAGGTCAATGTTCCTATCAGGGACGGATGTTCAATGATGCTCTCGCTCTCTCTCTCTCTCTCTCTCTCTCTCTCGGATCTCTCTCTCTCTCTCTCTCTCTCTCTCTTCAAATTTGATGTGTCCCAAATGTTAGGCTTACAGGGGCTACAAAATTAAATTCTACCTAGTATATATGTATGTATGTATGTATGTATGTATGTATGTATGTATGTATGTATGCATGTATGTATGTATGTATATTGTCTGTACAACCTTGAGTCAATCTGACAATAAATTGGTTTCAGTCAGTCAGTCAGTCAGTCAGTGTATATGTATGCATGTATGTATGTATCCTATCTAACTATCTATCTCTATCTATCTATCTATCTATCTATCTATATATTATATGATCTATCTATCTATCTATCTATCTATAATCTATTGCATACATACAGGCACAATACATACAGAGAGGGGGGAGCATCTAAGTGTGTATGTGTGTGTGTGTGTGTGGGTGTGTGTGTGTGTGTGTGTGTGTGTGTGTGTGGGGCTGCCTTTCGACAGCTGCGAGGAAAAGAGAATGTGAGGGGTCGCACATTTTAGTGTATTTTCAGCTGGTGCTTAACAGTCACTCTAGCTGTACTGCTGAAAAGCCGAATCAGGCAGTTATGTATGGGAGAGAGCGACACACACATGGGCTGGTTCACCCATTATATTTCACCGAATGGACATTCTGCTGTCCTATAAAAGCAGCAGTGGTTGACAAGTAACAGCTATACTTCAACAACAACAGCAACAACAATACAAGCTCCTATCTCTCTCTCTCTGTCTCTCTCTGGCTCTCTCTCTCACTGTGTCTATCATCTGTCGCTGTCTTTGTCTGTCTACCTGTCTCTCCTATCTATCTCTCAGTCTGTCTGTCTGTCTGTCTGTCTGTCTCTCTTCTCTCTCTCTCTCTCTCTCCTCTCTCTCTCTCTTCCTCACACAACACACACACCCCCATCCGTACACAACACACACACACACACGTGGCGCGCGGCGCCGACATTTACGCACGAGACACACACACAACACCGACAACACAAACAACACAAACACACACACATCACAACACCTACACCACACACACTTGATACTGAACACAAAAAGAATTCACTCGACTAAAGACAAGTTGAAGTTATTTCGATTCAGAGCAGTTGATTTTTGTATTGTTTCTTTTGGTTCGAAACCCTGGATTTGTATACATGTGATATATAGTCTATTCCT
>JADBJO010020233.1:0-31684 GCA_016801955.1 Conus betulinus | reverse complement strand
TGTAGGGGTATTTCTCTATGGGTGGGTGAGTGTGTGTGTGTGTGAGGTGAGTGCCTCCGCCTTCCTTCCAGCAGCACATGCGCCAAACCCAGGTTCATTTGTTTTGCACAGCCCCAGTGTATACGTTAAGACCACTCCACAGCGAGCAAAACAGTTAATCAGGATGTTGTTAGGTAACCCCTAACAGGGGAGATGGTCTGATTTCCACTCTGGCTCCGTTGAGAAGGTAAGGGAACGTTACTGTCATCACCAGGAGGCCAAGTATGTGGTGTGCTGTGCATGTGATTCAGAACAGGCAGCAACTGAGTACTACCAAAGGATTCTGAAGGAGTGTAGTGTCTCTTCTACGATGGTTCATGATGACTTTACATTGACTGTTCTCACATGGATTGCCACTGCCAGCACTACAACAGGACTCTTCTGCATATGCAGGCTGATGCTCCTGCGGACACTCACTGTAAAGCCAGGCAAGAATTAATCCCATCTACCCCAACAAAGGGAGTGGAGATTAGATGTGTATGACTGTTTTTTTTTTTTTTTTAATCCTGCCATTAATGCAGCCATACTCAGCTTCGGGGAACATGCATGCTATGTGTAAAGTGTCATCCATTCCAACAGCCAAACTGCACTTCTCTTCCAAAAAGTTGGGTGATGGGATTTTACTTGTGTTGCAAAGATGTTATACGTGCGTTCACACATGGAACCTCAGGTTTATAGTCTAATTCGAAGGACTGTATGGGAATGGTGTCAGAACTAATGTTAACGCCGAGGGAAAAATCCCCCTGTATTGAAATGGGCCCAGCAGAGATTTGAACCCGCAACCTCAAGATTACGAGTTGGGCACTCTACCACTGAGCTATTCTGTCCCCCCCTGACGGGACTATAGTCAGGTGTGTGGCTGAGAATAGGGTTTGCCAGTTAAGGTGGCACAGGGGTAATGCCTACCCTTGGCTCAGAGAAGATGGTACAGAAAAGAAAATTGATGCATGTACACCAAAAGTATAAGAAACATGTGCACAGGAAATGAAAATTGAGGCCCACCAAGAGAGTACGGGATCTGAAAGGCCAAACAGAATTGGCAAACCTTTTTTTTTTTTTAATCTGATCATCATTTTTTTTTTATGAAGATGATGCTGTGGAACTACACAACAGGGCTGTTCTCTACTCCTCTTTTTTATAATCTGCCCTAGCTTCAACCATGGAGATTGAGATATAGAGTCACCTGCAGTGTTGGTCAGAGAATATGAAATGATACTCTCAAAAGATGCCTAAAAAATGGATGAAGCTCAACTGTGCGATTCCAGCCTTTCCATTTGAATCCCTAGCCCTCAGCACAACTCTTGATAGATGCTGGTCAGGTAAAAAAAAAAATAAAAAAAAGAAAAAAGAGAAAAAGGAACTCCCCCACAAAAGTAATACTGGTGACCAGACCCATGTTTCTGTCAGTCCACAACACTTGATGCTAACCTATGCATCATGTTTGGCCAGTTGATACACTGAAAGGTTAGTTCATGCTGGGATTATGGCTGGATTATTGGCATTGGACTGAAGGGGTTTAGAGAACTGGACTGGCAAGTTCAGAAGAATTTTTGGTTCCAGTGGTGGATGCAAGAGTTGACACCAGATTAATGTCCATCACCTCTCTTTAGTAATGTAGATGCTGACAAGTTAAACTGTTGTCTGAAGCCATTTTTCATGAGCTCACCTACAAGTGCTTTATGTGGCCAGTTGCCCCCTGAATCATTTTCATACAGAATCAAACACACACATACATGCATGCAAAGCATGTACACAACACACACACACATCATAGCATGCACACCATCCTCTCTAGTCTTTGTCTCTCTCTCACACCACACATCACAGCACACACACAACACAACACACATACACACACAGCACATACACACACACAACACACACCACACACACACACACACACACAGACATTACACACACACACACACAACACAAACTCCACATATCATGCTCATCCGCACGCACGTTCACACAACACACACCAACACACACACACACACACCACACAACACACACACACACACACACACACAAACACAGCATTGTGAAGAAAAATGCTCAAACTGCGTGATGCAAATCTCACAGCTGTTTTCTCCGCCAGGACTCATGGACGCACGCCTGAAAGCGAGCTGAAAGCTGCAGAACATATGGGCATGGGAGGGAAGAAGAACAGAAGAAGATGGAAGTATGGAGGGCCAGAGGGGGACGAGAAACAACTGCTGAAGGCAGGCACCTAACACATCTGGTTCCATGCTGGATGACATGGCGACCGTGACCGCTTCATGGGGGGACCCGCGAGGGCGGCTATTATTCGCTTCATTGAAAAACAGTTAAAGAATTTATAAAGAACTTAGCGCTCCCACTCAGGCCTCACATGTGTGTGAGAACGCAGTTCCAGGTAAGGGACAGGTACGCATGGGTTTTATCGGCAGGATCGGCAGAGAATGTGTGACACAAGTTTTCTTTTATAGCAGTGGTATCTTTATCATGAAATAAGAGCTCACAGCTCTGTTTCTGCCTTGTCTGAATTTGCATGGGTAGAAGCATCATACAAGCATGTTTACATGTGAATTGTCTGTGCCTGTATGAATGCCTGTTATTTCTGAGTTAGCAAGGTGTTCAGATTGAAATGACACGTGTCTGTTTGTTGTTACCTTACAACGCATACATATTCGAAATGAAGATTTAACACAGTAATCTGTTGTTTTTAAACTTGCTGACACACCTAATAATAAAAAAAAGTGTTTCATCTTTATGATATTGTTTATATTATTCTTGTTTATATTTGTTTATATTTGGGGGGTTTATTTATTTATCTTTTGTTAAGCAGTTTATATTGCTTTTGTGTTTTCTGTATGATAATCAAAGCAGAGTAAACTTAGTGTTTTTAAAGCAGAACAGTCCTTGTGAATGATCTTCTCTTAGTTCTACTGTCTGTCAAGCATCATTTCCTGATAAATCACTTCAGTCCACCTACAAAACTGTTCTCTGCGAGTCTTCTGTGTGTGGTGTGTGTTTGTGTGTGTCTGTGACAAAGTCTGTGCCCTCTGTGTGTGTGTCTGTGTTGTTGTCTCTGTGTGTCCACTTGCAATATTTCAGAACTTATAACTTAAAGAAATAGAACATGAACAGAAATCTAGAGGTTCAGTGAAATGATTGAATTCCCAGAAGGGAATATGCCCCCCTGCCCCCTCACAGTAACCCTGTGACTAAGCACATATCGTTGTCAGTGTGGGGCTTAGTGGCTGTGAACATCTCTGAGTATGCAACATCCAGAATTGAGGCACTACTGAATGTCACTATTCGTAGTTCACAGCATCTTCTCTGGTAGGTGGCCTCATGGTGACTTGACACGGCTATAGATTAGCTCAACTGTGGCGCTGTAATGTGGGCTGTAATGTGTCTGCGGGTGTTGTAATGACTGCGGGTATGACTTCGTTGTGAGCGTTTTTAGGATGATGAACCATGAAGCGCGGAAAAAAAAGGAAGCCCCCCCTAGAAAAACCAAAGCTGTAAGTAACTGACAATCTAGGGGCCCTCATAGGAGATGAAAGAGAAACAGGACTCCTGACGATGCATACTTTGAGAAACTGTGTATTTTCACGCATTGGAGCTCAGATTCACTCTTTTTCACGTTCGATGTTATGTATCGAATGGGCATGTGAGACTCACCGTTTGAGATACTGCGCTGTGTGTGTTTGATCACTGTTTAGTTTTCCACGAGTAACAATTATTTCCCAAGAATAAAAGTGAGCAGCACTGTCAGAACTTTCTGTTTTCAAAGTTGGAGAGCTTCTCCTACTGCATGATGCGAGTTTACATGAATGAGTGAGCAACCGAGATAGCCAACAAACCAACAGAGAGAACACCATGCAGAGAAGAAGAAAATGTAGTAATGGCATAGAGAAGTGTAGTCAGTACTCAGTTGCTGGCACTAAAAATTCCGCTCTGAAGAACTTCGGGCTGCTGATTTGCAGAGTCGAAGAAAGGTCGTAGGCAGGCATGGGCGTAGAGTTTTGTCTCTAACTAAGCATAGGCGCCATATATTTACTGCTTAGTAATGATTAATAATAATTGATACAGCTATGATAATAGTAATTGAATAATAATAATGGTAATAACTAGCAATAATGATTATAAATATTACGTCAGATTTGATTGAAATTACTGATTAACAGCTGCCCCAAACAAAAAAAAAAGCTCCCAAAAAACCTGATCGATATTGATTCATTATAGATCTAGTTGCAAAGTGAAACGACATGCAGGTGGAAATCTAAACAAATCTTAAATAAAGTGTCATGCGAAAGAAACGGCCCATCTAGAGAAACGTGGTCCAACAAACGAGTCACAAGACATTGATTCATTAGTCACCCCCCCTCAAAAACTTAGTCCCACGCCCCCTTTCAAAAATATTGTGTTCTTCGGTGTGCACACACGAAAATCATATTATATGAAGATCACTGACATGTTTTTTTTTGATTATTACCACCAGGAACTCTACTTTGTATGAAGATGGCAATGCCTGTTTGTTTATGGCAGGGCCGTGGTTTGTGGTGAAGCTGGCAACGTGTGGCACCTGGCAACGTGTTCGCCCAATCAGCGCCAAACACAGGACAACCATTCCTCTTTTTGCTGCCCCTCTGGATAACATGGGCCGAGCAGATCCAGACAAAGAACCGTGGCATGTTAGACGCTCAGCCGGGTGGTATGTTATATTACGCATTTATTGATGATGTATGATCACCACTGAGCCATTTATTGATGTAGTGATCTCCACATTAAACGCAGGTATATGCATGTGCTTTAATATGAATTACATGCATATTAATGCGTCTGAAAGTGCTACATGAAAAAATGTCACACCACACAAGTGACGCCAAACCACACACACACACACACACACACACACACACACACACACACAACTCACACCACACACACACACACACACACACACACACACACACACACACACACTCACACACAAACACACACACACACACTCACACAAACACACACACACAACACTACACACGACAAACACAACACACACACCACACACACACACACACACACACACACACACAACCCCCTACACACACACACTTTATCCTACAAACATATCTTACACGACACGCTGTCCTACACATACTATACACAATTACACAATCTGCACAAAAACATTCATCTGTGGGACATGTGTTCACATACACACACAGAAATCATATTACAGTTGTGCATTTTTACTTTTTTCTAGCTACAATATAGGTACATGAACACCACATTATGCACAATGTTCGCATGTATGCACATTTGCATACTCCTTTAGGTATGACATCAAATGACATCCTATGGAGGTAAATCAGATCAAATCAAATTAGTGACAGTAGCAAGCAGAAGGAGAAAGGGGAAGCAAGCATCAGTCTCTCTCTTTCTTTCTTTTCTGGTGTATGCAGGACTAGTACTACTCCTGCGACATTCCCCTGCATAGACAGTCAAGGATTAATCCCATCTACCCAATAAAGGGAGTGGAGTTTTGTGTGTACAAACGTTTTTTTTTTTTGTTGGTTGGTTTTTTTTAATCCTTGCCCATTAAGGCAGCCCATACTCAACTTCAAGGAAGGGCCATGCTATGTGTGTAATGTGTTCATCCAATCCATACCAAACGGCCAAACTGGCCTTCTCTTCTGAAAGTTGGGTGATGGGATTTTTATGGGACATGTGTGCAAGATGTTATGCACGCGTTCACACACTGAATCTCGGTTTATAGTCTCATTTGAATTTGAAGGACCTGTGGGAAAAGGAAATGGAGTCAGAACCAATGTTAACCCCGATGTTAACCCCCGAGGGAAAGAAAACATTCACCACAGCCCTGAAAAACAGCCCTCAGCAGAGATTCGAATATAACGAACCTGCAACCCCAGGATCACCAAGATTATGAGTCCAGCGCTCTACCACTGAGCTATTCTGGCCCCCAAGCAGTCAGTCTCATACAGTCTCATCAGGACCATGAATCCTAAACAGGGGTCAGGTTGTGAGAATATACAGGTAAACATTAATTATTACGGAATGCTTATAAAGGAAATGGTAGAAGAAAAAAGTTATGGAATTAATGAATGAAGAAGTATAGACAGATATATATAGTAAATAGATGATTCATGCTGGCCGGAATAGCTCAGATACTCAAGTGCCAGACTCGTAATCCTGGTTGTTCCAGGAGTTGCAGGTTCGAATCTCCACTGGGCCATTTTTGTTCAAGGGGATTCACAACCAGAGGAAAAAAAAAAACCCTTGAGTTGATATTGGTTTTGCCAAGGGAGTTGCAGGTTTCGACAGCTTCGAGTCTCCCCACTGGGCCATTTTTGTTCAAGGGGAGGGGAACTACTGCATTGCAACACCCTTGGAGTTGATATTGGTTCCAACTTCAATTCCCAAAAAGTCTTGTGAAGAGATTTTCAACTGTATGCGAATGCATGCGTAACATTTTCATTACATCACCAACTTTTTAAGGAGGAGAAGGCCAGTTTGGCGTGTTGGTATGGATGACACATATAAACAAAGCATGAACTCCTGCATGAAACAATTGAAAGAATGATGATGAAGGAATAGAAAAATGAGGGACCGCATATGTAATAGAGGTAATATCAGGAAAGACTGAAAACGTTGTGCAAGCAGTTAAAATCTTCAGTCAAGTTGGCTCTACCAGGAAGGCAGCAGAGAGCATTGTGATAGAATGTGTAAATGAGAGAGAGTTGGGGAGATTGCTACAGCACTTAGAGCATGGATCTCTAACCAAGGATAAGTGTGCTACTTAAAATACGCTTTTACTCACTACTATTACTGTTGCCACTACTATTAATAGTAATAACAAATCAGAATATCTCCTTCTTTTTCGTTATTAGTCTGGGATGTGCCGCATGCATTGTGCAAGTTGTATTTATCAAGAGGACCAATTCTTTTCAGTGCTGTAAGTGATTCAAATGACTGGTGTTAAGAGAGGTTGAGAGAGTTGTTGGCATATTGAAAACAAAAATATCCAGGCTTTTTTTTTCATAATTTGAAAAGATTTTTCTTTATCGAAAACTTAGCCCTCCAGGACAGTCTGCTATCTTGTTCTGCATCGAATATGAAGAAGGATTTTGTGCCGAAATCGAAAAAGAAGATGATATAGAAGAAATAGATTGTTGTAAGCTTCATCTTTACGTTTTTTGTATCTGTTACTTGCTGTTTCTTATTGTTTTGATTTGATTTGTTTCCCCCCCTATGTTTTAGGCGCTTGAGTTGATACCTGAAAGAGTGAGCGCAGATGTTGCATATGTGCAGGCAAATGCACTTTTTTGTGCATGTGCTTTCTTGTTGTAGCAATGGAAAAAGCAACGATGCACCGACAAGCGTGCGCTCCTTGTTCGGTATAAACGGTAAAGGTAGATTTTCAAAAAATTAAAAAAAAAAAACGGAAAAAAGCAATAGAAATTAGATGCAAATTACAAGCTTCATCTTTAGGTATAGTTGATGTGCACATAGAATGTGTTGTTGTGCATCATGTGAATAATATAGTATAAAAATGACTGTGCATATGTGCATGCCACAGCCTTTTGTGTGCATGTGCTGTACGTGTATGTAGTAACAAAACTCAACATTGTGGGTTTAGTTGCGGTGTGTGCGTTTAGATACCTTGTGTTGGCCCTGTGTGTGTGTGTGGGTATGTGTGTGGGTTTGTGTGTGTGCATGTTGTAGCACAAACTGTGTGTAGAGTGACATGTCGTTATACAGTGTATTTGTCAGTGTGTATGCTTCTGTTCTTTGGTGTGTAAGTCAATTGTGGTGTAAGTGTTATTAGTCAAAGTACTTTCAGAGCGATAGGTATGCTTCAGTTCAAAGAAGCCGGTTCTTTAGTATCTTCAATTATTGAGTCAATCAAAAAATTAGTTTAAGAAACAACATTGGAGTAAAAAAAAAATTCACATATTCCTCAATCATAATTGTGTCGCCGAAAACCTTTCCTAAAAGAGCTATGTAAACAGTGATTTTATGAAGATAGTATAATCATAATTGAACAGAGAATGAATTTTGCCATATTGAAGAAAAAAAAAAAAAAAAGAGAGCAATCAGCAATAATGTCATCAGTCTCAGATTCAGAAACTTGTTTAAAAATTGTGTCCGGCATTGTGTTTATGAAGGAATGGTGGAAACTGGACTAAATATGCTATATGCTATTAAATGTCCTCTCTTGACATAGCTCCTAATGTACTTTTTACAAGTTTTATTACTCTGTAATAATACCGTTGCACGACATGCATCAATCTAGCAAATCATTTTTGCCTTTTGAATTGTTTGAAACAGACAGCATTTTTCACACAATTGCCATAGCACAAAAAACCCTGGATGGTTGGTTTTACCGGAAAGTAGTGAGTATGGGGTTGTTTGGGTTTGGTTGAGGCTAGGTTTGATTGACGGTGAGGCTCTAAAAGACGATGTGGAGAAGTGGAGGAGGGAAAGGAGAAAAGTCGGACAGAAAGGATGAGAACCTTCATAGACACTTGCTCTGGACCTATGTTCCATCACTTGTGGCGGACGCTGCAGTCAACAGGAATTTCACGCTATGCTCGGCCCCGGTAGTCCGTAGTTTTAGTATACAGTTCAAGGGAGATTGGTGAGCGGGGCGATACGGAGAAAGAAGCCCCAGAAATCTGTCACTGATCTTGCTTTGGGAGAATGCCACATGAAGAAAGACACAGCTGCGGCCTGAGATGAGATGGGACAACCAGCCCTGCTCCATCATATCGATAGTATTTACCAGAATCCATGTTTGTTCAAAGCTTTCCTCCTCACTCCACCTCTGGTGCGAAACATAAGACCAAATCGCCACGGCTCGGGTCCTCTCCGCCAAACAGTTCGGAATGAATTCCTCCAGTTCCGTAATTTGCATTCGGCGAGACGAAAAAAAAAACTGAGAGAAAAGGAATGCTGCAGGCAGCAGGAAGCAAAAAGCTTCTCCAGGAAATACAAGCTGAGCTGGAGAGGTGGAGATTGAGGGAATGGAAGGGGGGGGGGGGGAAGGGGGGGAGGAGACGGGGGGGGGGGAAAAACAGAGTACACGGCTGTGCTCGAGAGAAATAAGAAAGGAAGAAGGAGAAATCGTCGTCTGGAAGACTGCCTGTTGCTGCGGTGACTCAACTGGGAATACCAGGTGGTTCTTGAGACGTCCGTTCTCGGAATCATGTGAACTGGATATATTCTGAGGTAACATATCTTAGAACTACACAATTGATGCTTTTTTTTGTTTTGTTTCTTTTTACATAATAAAAGAGCAGGGGGAGTGTAGTGAGTGAAAAAGAAGTGATGTTTTCAGTAGAACGGGGGGAGCGGGGAGGGAAAAAAGGGACAGATTCAGCATGTGTGTGTCCTCGTGTTAGTGCGTTGTGTGTGTGTGTGTCTTAATTTATGATACTGTACACCGATACCCAAAGATGCATACCCAGGAGGATTGAAGGGGGGACAGGAGGAAGCATTTTTTTTTTTAAATTTTTTGTGTACAGTTGCTTCTACCCACAGTGATGCATGTGTGTCGTTCTACATGCATTGTGTGTGAAGAGAGATGAAGAGACTGGGAAGAAGGATCAGGGGAGTGTAATTGTGTGTAATCTGACTATGTTGTTCTTGTCATTTTCACTTAAAGTACTTTTAAAACTGGGTTTGCACATTCTAGGGAAAACAAGATTGAGGGAAAAGAAATAAGGAATAAGGACCACCCCCCCATGCACCAACCAGCCAACCACGCAGCCTGATATATCCTATGTATCATTCAACAAGTAACAAGAGCGGCCCTTCCAGTCACTTTGGGCTGGAACGTTTGGGACAGCTTTCTTTTTTTTTGCTAGGTTTTAAGTTCTTCAGATCCTTTCTGTTGTGACCAGACTGATTCTTGTTACTGTAGCAATTTACATCACTGGTGCACGGTGACACGCGTAATACACAGACAAAGAGAGAACCAGAGAAACAGGCATCATATATGGCCACAATATATCATATATGCATTAGTCCCCTCCTGTTTGGCTTCTAACCTAAGCATTGCTTCACACTTACCACTTTTAACAAAGCGTCGCTGCAAACTCTAGCAGCAGATTTTTGAGGATTTTAGATTTTTAGACTTTTTTTTTCGTGGCTAAGCCAGTAACAGAAACCCACACCCCTATTCCCACTATTTGGTCTTCAGCAGACAGCACACAATAATTTGCTTTTGGCAAGCAGAAGCATATGTGATGTCTTAAAGTTGTAAATTTTAAACTCTGTATGTAGATTCTGTATACGGTGACTACAAAAATTTTATGTCAAAAATAAATTAAAATAAATACCCACCTTTATACCTCGTCCCCATTGATGAGGGCGATCATCTTCTGAGCAGCTACTCTCTCTTCCCCACCACTCTACCTGCCCCCCCCCCCCCCCCCCACCCCCCCCCCCCCCCCCCCCCCCCCCCCCCCACCCCCCCCCCCCCCCCCCACCTCCCCCCCCCCCCCCCACCACCCGCCCAAGTTGTAGTGGATTGAATATTCCATTTCAAAGCCATCGGTCATGATGATGGTAGACATTCATATCGAACGAAGCGAAAGAACCACACAGGGGGGGAAAAAACAGGAAACAAATGGACCGAAAAATAAATCCACATTCTTTGACTGCGTGTTTTGTTTTGCAGGATGACCCAAACTGGAGGTGGCAGGGAGGAAAAGGAAGGAAAGTACGAGTTGCTATGACGGTTAGAACTCCCATCACGGCTATTATTTGAAGACAGTTGAAATGAAGCAAGTGCCAAATTCAGCAAAAAAAACAAAAAAAACAGTCTGTGTTGACAATAGTTATTGACTGTGGCCGACGAACACTCATGACTCCTGATCTCTGAAAGAAAACGTATTGTGACTCGACGTGAAAGGAAAGGAAAAAGGAAAAATTCTTAAAAGGCTGCCTTGTGCGGGAATAGAAAAACATCAAAACAAAACACCAGTGTGGTGTAAATAATTAAAGGAGGGTAACCCTCTTGCTCCATAATTTCAATAATTACATGCCCTACACTCCTAACAACGTGCACTTAGCATGCAACACCCAGCAAGATGAAGAAGAAATGCCTAAGACAGAAGCATACGAGCCAAACTTTGAGATTTGGTAGGTCATAAGCAGGCATTCGTTTGGGATTATGGGTTGTGAGTAATTATTCCCCGCTGGAACAAGAGTTAAGTTACCTTAGGTATTGGTTATCGGGCGTGAACATTGATGTACCATGGTTGCACATGAGGGGTTAACACATGAGTATCATTGGTCATGACTGGGATAATGGGTGAATTAGCTATACCCCCCCCCCCCCCCCCCCCCCCTCCCCCCCCCCCCCCCCCCCCCTCCCCCCCCCCACCCCCCCCCCCCCCCCCCCCCCCCCCCCCCCCCCCCCCCCACCCCCCCCCCACCCCCCCCCCCCCCCCCCCCCCCCCCCCCCCCCACCCCCCCCCACCCCCCCCCACCCCCCCCCCCCCCCCCCCCCCCCCCCCCCCCCCCCCCCCCCCCCCCCGCCCCCCCCCCCCCCCCCACTCCCCCCCCCCCCCCCCACCCCCCCCCCCCCCCCCTTCAAACGTTTTTGCTAAAGGATTCAGGGTCCTCCCATACTGTGCGTTTGTGCACATAAGACCCCCCCAAATGGAAATCACCAATACCTAAATTTTCAGAATTTCTAGGACTGAGGATAGAAAATTTCACAGCACAAAATGTCCTTTTGTTAGCATGTCTGTAATCATCACATCAAGTGGCAAAGGAGGTCCACTCTGATGGGCTCAGCTGATTTGCAAAGTGAGCGCTTGACCATAGACAATGGCTTCTTGTTCGAAAATTAGCCTTTTAGCGAGGAAGGTACCTCACCCCTAACATAGCTGGATAGGGAAGATAGATTATGTTGTATAGTACTGCAGTGAGCAGTTGAGAGGCTTGCCAGCTCCGTATTGCATTGCAGGGTAGTTAACCCAAAACATGAGCCTGTGTATCTCCCACTAAACGGGTGATACTATTGCTGCCCCGCGCCCCCACTGGGAATCGGCAGTCCTGTTTTTGACGGACCATTTTCGGCTGCATAGAATCTTCGGTATTGCTTTCCAACCCCCCCCGTTATCCGCTCCAACCGCCAATTAGACTTCCATTCTATCGCAAACATTAAAAAATAAAAAGGGGGAATAAAGGGAACACAAAAAAAAAAACAAGGGACCATCTGAGAAATGCTTCAAAATGTCCTTGCAGAGGCGAATTGGTCCTTGGGTTTAAACGAAAAACAAGCAAACAAACAAGCAAGCTCGGTGGGACTAAATTTGTTGAAACTGTGTAGTAGATGATACACGTCAACTGTATGTTGATAAATATGAAACGAGGAAAAATGTTTTTTTTCATTCCCCCTTTTCACCCCCCCCCCCCCTCCCTACACCTACCCCCTTTTGTCCATAGAAACATCACTGTCAAGTCCACAATGGCCCCCCCAAAAAAAAACAAACAAAACAAAACAAAACAAAGTCCTGTGAGGGCAGAAGAAGAAGACGCAGAAAAATCTCGTAAAAAGAATTTGCAGCGAGAATTTGTCCCGTTATCACTACAAAGCAAAAACTTTAGGAAAACATTAAAGAGTAATTTCTAGAAATCTATTATAAATTGTATTTTTCATGAGAGAAGAACAACAAGCAAAAAAAAAAAGAAAAAACAAACAAAAAAAAAAAAAGCCACGCAAAAAAAAAAAAAAAAAAAAACAGTGTAAAACAAAAAACAGTGAACTAGGAACCCATTCAAAGGGAGATGTTTACCAGTTGAGCCACATGTGACACACATTTGTGCCAATCTGTCAAACCGCTTCACCTGCTGTGACAAAAATGCACAGGTGCACACTGTAGTGATCCTGTTATCATTAAAGAATCTACCTCTTGCGCCCATGTTGCATTTGTTCCGTTATGGAAGCTTAAAAAAAAAAACAAAATCCTAGAAGTTCGCGGGGAAAAAATGTGTTCAACAAAACAGTTTTTGATTTTTAATGATGAATTTTTTTGTTTGGTTTGGGAAAAATATTGTACTCAAATGCTCTGTGGCAACTCGTTTTTGTGTGATGTGCAAGAGTGTGTCTGGTTTCTGGATTATGAAAGATGCTTTCAGTTTTTTGAGCCACAGTTGTCTTTTAACCCACCCTCCTCCCTAGTAGGATAAAATGGCGGACCAGATTTACTCAATCATTTATTTTTTTTGTTTTTCTTATATGAAAAGCAGAATAATTTTGTATGTTTTTTCAGGGGACCTTTTTTCAAGCCACTTTAATTTTTCAGTGGTGTTTTGACAGAGGAGCCTTCCATAGCTCAACTTCATGAAAACTGATCCCAAGTTGACTGTTTTACACAGCTCGCCAAGTGCTTTTCAATCCCAAGATTTTAGGAATTATCAGCAACTCTTTTCCCGTCCCCCCTTCCTTTGTTTTCGCTTTTTTTTCTGTTTTTTTTTCTTTCACATGCTTTGCATCTTTCTTGGTTAACCAAGGACTCCCCAACCTTAACCATGAACGTGGGGGGAAGAACTTGTGAGAAGAGAGAGGACCGAGAGGAACTTGATCCATGAAATTATGAATCCATGTAGAGCTAGCCACCTAATGACCAGTGTTGGTCCTGATGATTTGATGGAAGAAGTCTGTATCATTCACGCATCCCTCCAGGAAGTCAGGGAATTCAGTTGTAGTCATCCCCACGCCCGACTATTTTGGTATTGAAGTTTATTTTATGGATGAGGTACATTATTGAATTCCCCTTTCGACCCCCCCCCCTCCCCTGCATTAGCACACTGCCACACGCTTGTTTTTTATGCGCACGGAAGGACACCCCCCGCGAAACCGGAGTGGGGGAAATGAGAAAAAAAATGTGTTTTGACTCTTTTTATATTTTTAGGTGTATTGTATGATACAAGTCTGTTTAACATGCTGACCCACCGGTTAGAAAACATTAATAGTTTTTGGTTGTAGAAAAGAAATTGAAGAACAAACCAGTGCTGTTTTGCCACCCCCCTGCTTACACTCCCCCCCCATGTTACAACCTATCTATGTCATTCCATAATATGAAGACTCCATGCTCTCCGTCAAAGACTTTTTTTTCCCCCGTGGCTCTCTGAAATGTCCTACACATTGGGACAGTTTTTGTCATGTGGCCAGGCGTGGGTGCTCTCCTTAGAGACCCCCCCCACGAGACCCCCCCAGACAGTGTTATTCCAAATCTTACTGCAAACTGATAGGCAGGTTACCAGGCCAAAGTCACTATTCCGTAGATGACTCCCAGTTTTGCTGGCCCTTCCCTGAGAAATTCCAGCTCCTGTGAACAGGTCGTACTGGTGTGTGTCACCACTATCCAAGTCTGTAGTCATTAGTTGGCTTCAAAATTCTTGGTCAACGGATTGGACATTGTGGCATATGTATGAAAGGGCTTTTTCAGACAAGATTTTCTCTCCTCAAAAGGAGTCGTTTGTATTTTAAGACGCTAAGTCTGTGTGTTTCCATTTTTGAGTTTTAAAATCGTTTGTAAGTTCAGAACACTATCTAGCGTGTTGTTTTCCCAACGTTGACCCTGTCTTCCTGCAGAACAGTTGGTTGGCTCCTTTTGCTATACGCCGCTTCTGCGTATTTTTGCTACTTCCCTCGCCTAGTAACCTCAACCTTGTGACGGCCTTTCTCACCCCCCAAAAAGGTTGTGTTTGGTTCCAAGATAGGGACAGTGGTGGCTCTAATGTATTCGCATTTCGACACACACAGGCTCTTCATCTCGAGATGTCTCACAACAACCCGGCCCTTTTTCCCCCCGCATATTAAATTAAACTTTCCCACATAACATACGCCCCTTTTATCCATCACAGTAACCTAGTCTATTGCCGGATTTTGGCATGTTGTTTTTTTTTTTCCTGCCTCTGTTTTTAATTCTGTCCTGCGTTATTGCATGAAGGTTTGGTCCATTCACTCCATCTTTTGACTCTCCTCCAAGAACCATTTACGTGAGAAAGGAATAGGTCGTCCGCTTGCTTGTTGGTTTTTCCCCTTTTTCCCTTTTTCCCCGCGTGGGTTTTTACCTGTTGTGATTGGGCGTCTTTCCAGAAGTAGATTGTTTTTTTTTTTGTTGTTAGGTAGACCACCAAGAATCCCCCACACCAGAACCCCACCAGACAACAATAAAAAAAAAACATGCTTTAGAACACCCAGACCCCCCCGCGAAGCTCCCTTTTCCCCCCCATGAGAGAAAGCAGAACCCAATTTCTACCTAATAGCCAGCTGTCAGGTCCAAAACTCAATTAAAGTTTTGATTGCTTCAGCCTGCATTTTGGACACACTCACACACACTCCTGAGGGCTTTGACCCGATGAATGTGTTGTGGTGTTGCCTTGCTTTCTCCTCTTTCTTTTTCTTTTTTTCCTTCCCCTTCCCCCCTGTGTGTGGTGTGTGTGTGTCCCTGTGCATGTTTAATAGCTCTTTCAAGTTTGTGCAATTAAGCCATCATTGCATAACTTTCATTGTTGGATTCGGTGGATTATTTACTTCACTAACCCGTCTCTACACTTTCGTTGTTACCCCCCGCAAGAGCTGTGTCAAGCTCCCAGGTGCGATTCAGGGAACTTGATCTTTGGTGACCTTATTAGGTTAGGACTAATGGAAAACAGTATTGGAAAAAACATGGCTTCTATTGTGAATGTCTGATGAATTACAAGCGCCATGTTGGAAACAACTCAAAGTAGTGATTTTTGTCAAGGGGGGCGGAGGGGGGGTGGTGGGGTAGTGAATGGGAATTGAGGGAAAACATGGAGGAAGGGGTGGGGTAGCGGTAGTGCAGAGTCTACGCAGGACGTGTATTGGGTATTGTGTGAAACTCCGTTGCCAAGTAGTGTCAGCATTGTACTCATTGGTTCTGATGCAGTCCAGCTTCATTGTATTTGGAGCACGGACACCTGTCCTTTGTTGAAGTTTGAATGTTCTATGAGATGAAATAACAGTTTCCCCCCTATTAATTTTGAAATATGTATTGCTGTGCAAGATCGTGATGTTACCACCATGCACAAACACTTTGTCTACGGAGTGTGATTGTGATGTTGCTCCTGACTTTTAAGAATCCTCATTCATTAGGTCAATTGGTTCTTGAGTGGTTCAAAGGTGTCAAACACTTGCTTTGAAACTTTTCAGGTTTTAGTGCAATTTGTTGTACTACATGTAGCCACAAAATTAACCTTGGTATTTATCACGTTAATCTGTCAACATTTAAACAAAAAAAAAAAAAAAAAAAGAAAGGAACCCTGTTTAAAACTCAGCAAGTATAGTCCGTTCGCAAAGGGACCCCCCCCAGCCAGTTGTGCCCAAATAGAATGAGTCAATTTCTCATTTTGATTTTCATGCATGTGACACGGTCATCACACAGGGTGGAATGTTGACCCTCCCCCCTCCTCCCTCCCCTGCTTGTTGTGACCGCCCCTAATGTATGCCCATTAATCTTGGCTGTATGTGTATTTGACATCTTTTGATGACAGTGATGTAACAGAGGGGTGGTGAAGCGCCCTCCAAGCCATTTGGAAGTACAAACACATCAATTTAACTAGCTTCTGACTCTTTGAGCTGATAACGTTACATGCACACCCACAATTCTGTCTGAACTCAAGTCGCTCATTTCTGAGAGGAGGTAGTACCTTGAAAGAATCAGAAGTGTACAGGGTTTTTTTATCGGTACAGTATGGTAATGAGATGGTGTGGCAGGTCAACAGAATTATTATGGCAATGAGATCGTGCAGAATGTTAACAGATGGTATGGTAATGAGGTAGTGTAGAATGTTAACAGATTGATATGGTAATGAGGTGGTGCAGAATGTTAACAGATTGTATGGTAATGAGGTGGGTGGTGCAGAATGTTAACAGATTGATATGGTTAATGAGGTGGTGTAGAATGTTAACAGATTGATATGGTAATGAGGTGGTGTAGAATGTTAACAGATTGATATGGTAATGAGGTGGTGTAGAATGTTAACAGATTGATATGGTAATGAGGTGGTGTAGAATGTTAACAGATTGATGACATGGTAATGAGGTGGTGCAGAATGTCAACAGATTGATATGGTAATGAGGTGGTGCAGATGTAAATGAGGTGGTGCAGATTAATCCGCCCTGCATGGTCTAGTCTTGCTGCTTTAAGAATGTCAATGGGTTTAGCTTATGTAATTTGATTTTTTTTTTCTCACAACATAACTTTTTGTTTAAAGGTTTAGATGGTGGCCTAATTTTTTCACCCTCCTCTGCATAGTAAAATCCCCATTATTGGCTGTGCTATAAAATCTGTAATACAGGAAAAGAAAAACATTCATATAGCTCTACATAATCATCAAGGTAAATGTTTAACAACAGAAGAAAAACAATCGCTGACAACCTTTACAAAACTAACCTACTCAACACCTAAAACCTCCCTTCCAACATAGTCATATACTCATTCCTAACAAACACACACACTGAACGGGCTTATTCCCCTTGGCAATCTATGGTCATGATCATTGTGAAGTTGAGACCCGAGGAAGCAGACAAGTTTTTAAGCCAGATGTTTTAAAAAAAAAAAAAAAAAAAAAAAAAAAAAGGCACCAAATCAGAGTGTTCATGAGTTATCCCAGTTTAGTACTGTGTGGTTTTTGTCTTTACCGCTGAAATTTTTTTAACTTTGCACAAGTAAGCCAATAATAACAACAATCAACAATATCCAAACGGGTTTATCAGGTGCACAACTGAAAGTTGGTGCAGAGAGGAGCAGCTCGAGGCATTCCACTCTCCGCATGACACTTGGTGAGGAGATGGGCAACTCAAAGCCCTCCTTCCTCTACTGACTGCAAGACTCTCAGGCAGCTATATTAGGTGGACAGGTCTGACGGAACATCATCTTAGAAGCCTCACCACCTATAATCAGATCAGAGGATGTTAAAACGATCTCTCTGTTTGAAAACAGAAAAAAAAAAAAAACCTGTCTAAATAGTAATTCTTTTTTTCTTCTCTAACACAAATGGATGTAGATGGACATTGATGAGTAATTTGTTTTAAAGGATCTTATTTGTCTTACTAGAAGAATGGAAGAAGGCAGACTAATTTTTGGCATCTTTTTATTCATTTTGTTTACTTAAGCATATTAATGATCTTGTTTTCATGCACACAAAATATATTCAAATTACACTATCCAGCTTTTTCGCACAGCACACACACACACACACATGAAAAGATGTGAACTTTTATTCCTTTTATTGTTCAGGCATGCCAAACGTAATAAAATGAAAGAAAGAGTTCTCCATTCTTCCGCAAGGGCTACACTTACACAATGGTAACAGCAACGTCTATCACAAAACGTTTGTGTTCACGAAGATTCTACACACATCCTAGGCCATGAAGTAGGGCTTGTTGTCCTCCTCCACCTCCGCCTCCTCTTCCACCACTTCCACTGGTTCTAAATCCTTGGTCTCCCCCGAGGCCTACACTCTCCAGCTGGACATCTGTTGACACAAGGCATGGCATGAACCAATAGCAAGCGATAATTTTAAAAAACGGAGGGCTTCAAAGATTCACATTTCAAAAGAAAAAAAAAAAAACACACACAGTTAGGTCAAGCCGATTACACTAGTTTCAATACTAGCCTTAAACCCTTTTACTGCCCCAGACAGCACTGTAAATTTTCCAGGCTGAAACGTGCACTGTGTACGCCTGCATGCCAGAGAATTTTCTGGGTGATGACATGATGTAAACAATCCAACCTCTGCATGCCAGAGAATTTTCTGGGTGATGACACGATGTAAACAATCCAACCTTCCTAGTAACAAACGAAGGGAAATAAATACTTTGAGATCGTTTGAAAGCAATCTACAATGTCTATTAAGCCAGTGGACCAAATATTAAAGTTGTATTCCATCTAGTTTATAAAGTACAGTAAAGTAAACACAGCAGGTGACTGTGCCACAATCTATTCCCCGGCGTACAGGGTTTACTTGCTCTCGGCAGTGAAGGGGGTAAAAACTAAAACACAGAAGAGAACACGACAGGGTCCAAAACACTGACTTTAGATTTAGACTTCATGAAATAAATGGGATGGGGGTTCAATGTTCATATAATACCAAGACAACTTTTTTTTCATTTCCTTTAACATTATATTGTAAAACATATTCACATAGAAAGAAACAAAAAGAAAGCAAGCCCCACCACCAAAGAGCAAATACGAATAATTCATATTCATGTACCATGATGTTTCAGAGATGTTTGACAGAGAAAAGGAAGGGAAGCTTGGAGTTGGAGAGGGAAACGAGAGCATAAGTCACGAATCATTAAATGGTATGTTAGCCAACAAATTCTGCATGGTTCTACTAGCAACAAAGTAAGTGGGTCAAGTAGGCCTTAACAAATCATGTTTATTTTTCCTTCACTGGGAGGACAAAAGAAATCCACAGCCAACAAGCACACCAATCAGCATTTTGCTTCTGACAAGCTATATAAATAGGCCTCACTGATCGGATGACAAATCGGTACTTTCTGGAAAAAAAAAAAAAAAGAATATGAAAAGGAGGAACTCTTGACACGCACAGCTGTAAGCCAAATTAACTTTTAAGGACTAGAGGCAATTTACTGACAAGACTTTTCTCCAGTGACATCGGCATATCCTGGACAGACACTATTTTCAGTAACAAGACTCCTTCATTCTGTTAAAAAACAAAAAAAAAGTTACTATGTTTACTGAGAATATTTAAATATCTTCAACTAGAGACCAAGGTCTTGAGAGCTTTACAATCCACAGTTTCTTTTAAATAACAGGCTGCCATTCTCGTTAGAGCCGAGGAGAGCCGTCTACTGGAACTACATTCAGTTGTTTCCCATGTTATTCTGTCAAATACCAGTCAGTCAGTTTCCTTTCCTGTAATTTTTCACAGAGAATACGTATGCATATACTTGTCTTCCATACCAACAATCGAACTGCCTACTCTTCTAAGTTGGTGATGGGATTTCATCTGTGTGCAAAATGTTATATGTACACTTGCTCAAGAACCTCAGTATGCAGTCTCAGAAAAAGAATTTTTTGGAAAATGGAGTCACAATCAATGTTTGATCCGAGGGAAAAATCCCCCCTGCACCAAAATGGCCCAGCTGAGATTCAAACCAGCAACCCAGGACCTACGAATTCAGGTGCTCTACCACTGACTTATTCCTGTCCCATTTAACATTCTAACATGCCTGAAAAAAAAAAAAAAAAAAATCTATGCATTCACACATGCCGTATTATCTGAACACCTTGGACACAGCTGGAATCCATGGAGGTGTTGACTCCAAAGAGAAAAATCTCCTCTAGCCTGTATGTCTCAAACTAGTCAGAGTAGAACTGAACCTATGATCCTTGAATCAAGAGAACAAAGCTTTATCCACTGGAATGGCCAGGTCCTCTGTGTGATGCAAAACTTTGTCAGTTGTCTGTGTGTAGGAAATGGTTGTAACGTTTCTGATTACTACCAGTGCGTTTGTGGTGAACATAAGATCTGAGCATGTGATATGGAACTGGGTGAGTCCTGACGTAGAGAAAAAAATATCAGCATTGCTTGTTGTCATATTTTTTCTTTTGAAACAGTTTGTGGAAAGAGTTGGTCAGGGTGTCATAATCAGCTCAACCTATGCATAGAATAAGACAAAACTTTACCGCCATGTTTTAATTACAGAAAATGCGCTGTCACAAATCACGCACTTTGCTTTTGAATCGTCAGAGTCCCAATTTCACAATGAAGGGAAATTTGCCACTGTATTTGTCCAGGAACTTCTTAGCAGAAGCCGTTGGAGACATACGCTATTCGTCTGCTTGATGAAGACGGAGCTTTATGTGCCTTTTACCATTCAGTGTTTCTGCCTCTGTTTTCAAAACATCGTCTGCTTCAATTCGCGATCTTTTCAAGTAAATTTTGTTGAAAAAAATCTTTTTACCGTAACGAAAAATAAATTTCTGTAATCGCCGTAGCTACTCAATTCTTGTTCCAATGTACTGACATGCTGATGAAGATTTTAGACATCGTCAGACACAATTTTCTACACAAAAGTCAGTGAGAGTTCTCACTCTTGGGTCTCAACATACCAAGATAACACAATGTTTACACACCGCCAGTGTGATTACTGTTAGTAGGTAGCGGCAGCCAAAATTTGAATTGCAAATAGCATATTTCTGTTTGTGTTTTTTAGATAGAACTTTTAAAGCAAAACAAAGTAAAAAAAAAAATTACTGTTCTATCTTTATTAGTTTTTGAGATATCAACATTTTAATATTGCATTTGCCGAACGTTCGCATGTAACAGTGTGACGTCGCATCTTTGAAGCCTCCCAGCAAGAACACACCGTGCATGTGAGACATAAGATATTATGCAATTGGAGAGTGTGTACCATATACTCTTAGCACACAAATTTACAGGGCTGTCCAAAATAAATTGCCTCTTTTGCTTGTGGTCAAAAATGGCACTTCATGCAATTCCGGAAATGTCAAATTGGCACGAGGTGCCATGTTTGGGGACCTACAGATTTAGAGAATAACATCAATTAGTAATTTCTTTAGACTTTTTGAGTTACCAGTTTGCATAGGCTTAGCCTAATTTTTTTCAGCTCAATGGGTCTGTAAATTTTCCGTCTAATGAGGTGTAAATATGCTTAGAAAGGCCAAAATGTACAGTGGCAAATAGGCCGTAGATCGACAAAATAGAAAAAAATGGACATAATTCCTGAACTAATACAGATTTTCACTCCAAACTGGTGGTTGTGTTCTACATGGTATCTTTTGTAATTTAAATGTTAAATGACAGAAATCAAGCAAAAAAATACGTGCATTATCCATTTTAAATGTTGCTTATGGGACCTAAAATCCACAGACGTCAACAGGAAAATTGCAATGTTTTCCAAACCACTTGTCATATCGCTCTCAAACTTTAACCAGATATCTAAAATGGTGGTAGGCATAATTTAAACTATTGAAAGTCTTCACAGACAAAGTTTTTGCTTATTTAGATTGTCTTAATAATCTACTACCAATACTAGTGTAAGATCTCAAACGCAAAATCATTATTTTGAAAATGATGTCAACAGGCTCACTGATAGCTGAACTCACTGAAAAGAAAATTCTTTACAAGTCCTACCTTTCAAATAACACCTTAGGTTACTTACAACAGACATCTCTTGAAAGAAGCAAAAATCAGAGATGATTTTCAAACAGGAAACATTTGAATGCGTCATATCTCTGGCGTAGATCATTTGGCCAGTCCACAACAAAAGACCTCCCAGATGAAGAAGATGGGGCCAGGGTGAGGTTGGAGGCAAACACCACTGAGGAGTTGATAGGATATACATCAAGTGAATGTGACCATCGGAACACATGGCGGGCATTGGCACCTCTACCCACAGTTGCCTTGGTCATGAAGTTCACCTCCGCTTGATCCTCACTCAGAATGTTGTGCACTGCCCCTATGAAGAAGTCATCTTCAAAGTACACAGCAATGAGCTCTTCTGGCTGCCTGAATTGAAAGTTGAAGTGCTCAAAGTTGTGTGCTGTCTGCTCTTCTTCATTATCCTCATCAGAGTTGAGATGATCTTCACTCTGGTCAGAGTCATCCTCAGAAGAATCTGATATTTCTCTGCGTGGACGCTTGTTCGGCTGAACTTCTGGCTGGATTGCTGGCAATCGTTCTAACACCTCCCACACCAAAAAACTCCAAAAGCTGATTCACAAGCTTCAGGACTGATCCTGTGACCTTGAGCAGTGAAGACTTTTTTTCCAAAATGATTTTCTGAAAAAGAATCTCTGCTCGTAAGGCTTTCCTGAGGGCCCTGTGGGTTCTATAGATTCTGAGCAGCGTTGGATGTCAGCAGGTGATGAACATGGGCCCTGGTGAGGTCTCAGATCCTCCATTACAGACATCTTCTGCTGACGTTTCCCTTTCCTCTGCTGCTTCCTTGACCAGTCTTGCCTCTTGCAGAAGATCTTGTTTTCGGCGGACGGTGTCTCTTTTTCCATCTGCACATGCTTTCTGCTTTCTCGCAGTGCAGCAGCTTTTCTGGCAGACAGCTTCAGCAAGTCTTGCTGTTCTGCAGAGGTCTTCAGGGCCAGCCAGGATGAAACAGATTTTATTCCGCTTTAGCAGATTCACGGTGGAGTGATGATGCAAACTGGCATTTCTCCGCTTAAACAGAGAAAAGTCGAGATCGGCGAAGCACTCTTCACTGACTAAATTTGTCAGACTGGAGTGGTCAAGCTTCTGCCGCAGCTCTTCATCCTGCACATTGTGGTACTTTCCACCGGGTAGAAAATCTGCTAACTGGCGCCTGGTGACCTCTAAACAGGTAACCGCAAACCTTCTGCAACAAAGCTGTGACCACCGTTTTCTTTTCTTCCCCAATGGCCAGCAAGGACAGCAGGATGTCTGCATTATGAGGAAAGTGAATGCCTGGAAAAGTGGCTGGACAATCTTCACGCAGGGCAGGAGAGGCATCTGTCTGCCAGTCAAGCAACCGGGTGTGCAGGCTTTCAACATAAATGTAGAAATCCAGGTAGTGAATACTGCCCTAAGAAGACACCAGTGGGACCTGTTCAAACAGAAACAAGCACCAGATCATGAATATCTTATTACTCTGTTTTCAATTTGATCCTTATAATGATTGTCAGTAATGGCTGCTAAAAAAAAACGTGTGACCAGACACATTTACAACCACACACACAACAGGTTGTTATGACACAGCAATTATGAAGAAAAAATCATCTTAAACACATCGTTTTATAAATAAACCAATTATACAACAGCTAAAAAGAAGTTTCTGTTGATAATTTGACATACCCAAGTTTTACTCCAGCTGTTCAAAAGATGATAGTAGTAGTATAGCTATACAGCTGTTTAAAAAGACAATCAAAATCATCTTAATTACCTGTGATCCTGAAGTACAGCAGGCCAAGCACAATGATGTGACAGTCAATGGTCTCACTGCTGCAGTCAGCCAGCACACTTTCAATTTTCCTGTTGTTCTTGGCATGTAGGAGCTCAGGCACTCTTGGATGTCATGCGATGATAATGGAGGCTGGCAGCAGCTTGGAACAGGTTGTTGAATCTGTTCTCTCGGAAGCTGGTCACAGTAGAAGCTCTCCCCACCATTAGGCAGTAGGCTTCCCAGCAGTCTCTGCAGCCATGCTTGTCATCTCCGCGGCCCGCCCCCAGACAGTCACATGCCATCCAGATGTACTACCACAGTACAACAAAAAAGTGCAAGATATTTTGGGTAAGCAGGAAAACATTAAAACAGCCACAATTATTTACGTTAAAATCATGTGTATTTGCAACAAAAAATTTGTCTGGCAAACTTCACATAGGCAACAATGGTTAGAAAGTCTGAAGTGGTACCTTTGCTCGTGAATGATGTACCTTTAAAAGTAAAGTTACTAACAACCCATGAATACACACACAAAAAAAAGTCACAATGACTTCGTATTCAAAGGTTTCTGCATCTTTACTCTAGAAACTAAGGATAGTATGACAGCAAGAGTAAAGTGTAAAAACCGACAACTGTTTTCATCAATGACCAAAAGTCAAATATTTTATGTACGTGGAACATTCAGCAAGATTTTTTTTTTTAAGGTGGATTTAAAAAATGACAGTAAAAATTTACCTGTATGCTGAGCAATCTGTTGAGTTGAAATTGTTGAAGCCAGGTACTGCATCTCTGCCAAGTGGCTTCCCCCTTCTCCTGTTCATCTTGGGCCAGTGCTTTTTTGCTTTCAGCACCAAGACCAAGCAGGAAATGTGCGTTTTGGCAATGAAGAAAAACTCCAGTCCTTCATCTCAACTGCAGCAGTTCTTGCCTTTCTGCCTCCCAGCTTTCTGCCAAAGGATTCATGACTGCAGCCCGGTCTGTCATGATGCTCGACAAGCCAAGGAGAAGATGGTAGAAATTCATGTGACTGGCTCCTTCTGGATGGAGATCAGACAGCTCTTCAAGCATCTGTATGGCAATGTCCACAAGGGTGGAAGTGTCCTCTGTTGTCACAGGAAGAAAGCCCATGGAAAAGGAGCCACTGGCGGTGGTAGCTTGCTGACTGATGTAGTTCTTCCCACTCCTGCTGGTTCCATCAATGTGCAAGTCCCAGTGCTCATGACTTCTGAGGACCTCTGCCACATGAGACTTGCTGACCACATGCCCTTGGTCAGCAAAGCGTAAAAGCTGACCTTTGTGAGGGCAAAATCACTCTCTGGAATCCTGACACCACACAGCCGTGCAGCAGTTCTGATGACAGTAACACCACCTGTGAGCAGGAACTTCAGACTCTCCCCCAAGCTCCATAACTGCTATCTTTGCCTCTGGTTTGAAGTGCCCATTTTCATCTTTGAGGCGCAGTTCTTCAGGATCTTGCAGAACTTCACCAGCATGTTGTGTTGGTCCAAACAGTGTTGCTTCCATTTTTTCCTTCAGAGTATTTATCTTTGTTTTCAAATTTGATGTACTAGTTTGGCTGTTCTTCAGTTTTTTTCTAAGACTATCTATCTTTCTTTGACAACCTCCACTTTGATGTTGTTTAATTATGTGCTCTGCTTTTTTCATATCATTTTCTTTCCTTTTTAGCCTTTTGTAATAATTCGACTGTTGTATGTTGAAATTTTTCTGTTCGCTCTCTGTAAACTTGTCTCTTAACAGAAGTTGTTCTTGATCTGATGATTTTTTTATCAGCAATCATTTTAGCCATTTCCGTTTCTAGTGCCATCAAATGTTGTTTTTTTTCATGCAAAACGTTTTTCAGAGTGTCAACTTCTGATTTTGATGTTTTGAGTGCTGCCTGTGATTCTTCCAGCTGCCGGCGGAGAAGCAGCTAACTGTCTCCATGTGCTGCTAATTTAATAGCCGCATTCCCATTATCCGTCTTTTCTTCATATGTGACCTGAGGATCTGACAAAATGTACTGCATAGGCAGAGGATTCTAGTGGGGATAAGTTTTGTTCCAGACTCTTTTTTAATACAAAATGCTCTCTGGAGGCTGCAAAAGAAAGTCTTTCAATTTCTGCTGACTGCTGGGTCTGGAGGCACTTTTCATCAGACTGTCATAGGGTTTCCTGGTTTTGGCTAATTTTGTGTTGAGCTGTTTGTCAGAGAGCCCTGCAATGTCTAACCCTATCATGTGGAACCACTCTTTTTGTAGAGACAGGCCTTCTTCTTTCTGGAAGATCAGCAGATCAATCAGCAACCCATTTGTCACTGGCACCTCACACAGCTGGGACTGGTCAAGGGTATCTGGTGAAAGGAGATGGTGTCGCGTGATGCCTTTCTTCTGCAAGAAGTGACCAATACTTCGACTTTCCAGTTCAAACCTGACATCCTCTCTAAAATCTCTGAAGATCACCATCACACGATAACGTTGAAATACCTCTGATTGCATGGTTGACCTCTGTTTTCAGTGTAGTGTGTGCAAAAAATTTTTTCATCACACACTTTGTCAAACAAAGGTGGAAATCTCATCCCAGCTCTTCTCACAGGTCCGTCTCAAACAGTCCAGCTGAAGGAGCAGCTTGTTGGTGGCAACTGACTGCTTGGTCAGTCCTACTTTTCTCCCCCTTCCTTCTGCTGTGAGGTACTGCTTCATGCGATGAAACTGGTCATCTTCAAGGAAAGAAAGGAGAATTTTAAGCATTTGACTTCCATTGTTTTTTGCATGCTTCTCAGATGCATGCACCTGTGTCGGTGTGGGGGGGAAAAAGAAAGGAGAGGAGGAAAATGGTGTTTGTGAGCTTCAATGTGTGTGTAGTGTGCGTGCAAGTGTGTGTGTGTGTGTGTGTGTGTGTGCACACATGCATGCCTATATCATGTGATTGTGTGTTTTCAAGACATTATAGACATTTGCTATACAATCTTTTTACAATGTTGAAGTGAATGAGATTTACTGGAGAATAATCCAGATGATCACACAGGGTTCATAGCGTTTGGGAAGGCCTGGGGAAAAAAATGTTATTTTCCAGGCCCTGGAAAGTCTTTGAAAAATAAGAAAAAAAACATGAATATGGTTTTGTGAAAGTTTGTGAATTTGGACTTATGTCACCAATATAAGAAATCCACAAAAAAACTAAAAAAAAAACAAACAAAAAAACAAAAAAAAAAAAAACCCCAGGGACCGTGAATTTTAACATATGTGAGGAAATAACTATAACTTTGGGTCATTGTGAACAGACAGTGATAAGGCCAGAAGATTGGTGTGATAACGAGGAACTGTTCTATTAAAAGGTAAATCTGTGTGTTTGTGTGTGTGTGTGTGTTTGTGACTTATTTACACTTAATTTCAGTTTTTAGGGCCATTTAAAGGTCTTTGGAAAATCCAGAAAGTGATTTTGAAAGTTCGTGAAAAAGTTGGAATTATTAGGATGCTGTTAGGCTATGAACCTGTCACATTTTAACAAGGAACATTTCTTTAGTATTTTTCTCACCATACATTTACATAAATACTAGAAAGCTCAAAGTGCTGAAGTACCTAACAATAGCAACAAGAAAAGCAAAACTAAAACACTCCTTCACTCACACACACAATTGATCATGTATTTTTTTTTAAATGCAGTTCTTTTTTCATAAAATGTATGTGCTTTTCGTGACTGTGTTGTGGGGAGGTGTGGGTGTGGGTGTGTGGTGATAATAAACGGATGGTATGTTTGGCTCATACACGCGAGAAAAAATCCAACAAGTACTACTGCCCCTTCTTCAATACTATTAACAAAATACACATTCGATGACAGAAATCAACAGACCATTGCCTGATGAACACAAAAAATAAACAATCACAATGCGCATTAACTTCGAAGAAAAACGCACGAACACGGCGCGCAAGATCGACCAGATCTTTTGTTACTTGTGACCAAAATCATTCTACTTCCGGCAATCGATTACTGTCAAATAATTAATAAAATATGCCCCCAAACTTTTTATTATATTAAACATAAAGCCTATACGCTTCGACAATGTGCAATCTTGAAATGATATTTAGTTAATGTTTAGGTAAAACGAGCCTTCCGATAAAATTAAAATCAACTTCGATAGGAAGACAACAAGAGTAGAGCATGTGTTTTTTCCTAACACTTTCACTTGATCACTTCTAATTCAAAAAAACTAACCATAATCTGATCATTCTGAAAACGATCATTTGTTTGAAAAATGTGCTTCAATAATCGATCTGCCATTATCACAAATAAAACTTACCATAAAGATCCTGGACACGGACCCTCCCATTCATTCGAAGCGATGTATCGTTCGACGCACTTGCCATGCTGGTCGCCATTGTGTTTACAATGTTGTGCCTCGCGACGTTCCGCACACTCGCTTTTCCGATGATATATCTTATTCCAGTATTTTGGGAAGATAAATATCCTAAACTTACCCCGCTAATAAAATTTATTTACCCAATTTTTTCAACCTCGTTTTCAACCCCCTCGTTCCTTCTCAAAATTAATACGGGACTTTAATTTATTTTTTTGAAACTTATAACTGTTTTAAAGATGGAACTCTTTCATCTTATTACCCCCTGAAACTATTTTTATGATCGCTCTGTCTCAGCATGTGTACGCCGAGTCGAGATTTTTACCAACAGTATCAAACTTCGGGTTTCGGCGGGAATCGGCGATCGTTTCGCCGAACTTCGAAGCTGCCCGTTAGTCTTTTCATGGGGTATTCTTTTGGGTATTTTTCATTAGTATTTTTCATCGGTCTCTCTCCATTCAGGACAAAAATGAAAATAACATGAGAATAAAGTGAGAAATACGCCCCAGGTTCTATTCAGAACTCAAAAGCATGTCATAGATACAATATTACAGCCAGTACTGCCTTGATTGAAGTTGGCCTATTTTCCCCTAAAATCAGCCTTTCCCTTACTGCTGAACAGTAGGCGTCCGCCAGCTCCTACTGTTATGAACATTTTCCTCCACGTGTAGACAATGTTAATTACAATTCCTAGATGTAAGCACCCCCTCCCCATGAACAAGTTCAATTCCTCCACGAAACCTCCGGCTACATTCCCGGCCTACATTTAAAGGTGACCCCCTTCTCCGTCACCATGTTTTTTTTTTGTCACAGGATGTACGTGTTTTTTGACAGCAGCAAGAAATTGAAGCCAGACGTGGCTCATAGAGTCTTTCTCTTTCTAGTTTTAAAGATTATTGGGAAAATTCTTTAAGTAGTCTCAGCAGAGAGTACCCGTGAAAAAGCCGTTACACGGGCAGGGGCATAAACATGTCCTGGAGCCACACTCAATCCTTTTGAAACACGTTCCGTTTTTTATTTAATGCTTGAACTCATGCTCGTTGACCAAACAGTTTTTGTTCGTATGCTGGAACCATGACATCAGAAATTGTCAGTAGTCTTACACAAATTCCTATTCACGCACTAACATCACACACAGAGAACTTGCAAACAGGGTCAACACGCACAGACTTCTGTTTTACATACATGAGTTAAAAAAAAAAGTTAAAAAAAAAAAAAAACAAAAAAAAAAAAACCTAGTGTTTTCAACAATTTTATAATGCCCTAGACCTGTTTGTTTGCAAACCTCCAGAAATAGATCTTCCTTCAGTGATCTCTCAATGTCATCGTCACTCATCATAAACCGGTGCTATTCATCTTTAGCTTCTGCCGTTCGCCTCTCTATCATTTGCTAGCCAAAACAAGATCAATCCTGCAAAAACAAAAAAAAAAAAAAAAACAAAGCACGGGAGGGGGGGGAGGGGGGGGCAGGGAGAGGCGGACTGGGGACGGGGGGGCAGGGGGGAAGGGGTTGTGTGTGCAATAATTCAAAATGAATCGAAAGAATAAATTCACAACCCCGTGTAACCAGGATACTAATGCCTTGCAAACAAAGACCCTTATTCTTACTTGGTATAGTGACTAGCACTACCTTTTGAAATATAGGACAGAATTCCAAAAGGAACAGAAAAGGGAAACTAAACCCCGCATCTTAAAAAAAAACACGGCCAATAATCCTTGAAGCCTGACCTCCACTTGTCACCTTGTAACCTATATGTATGTGACGCTACTAAACCTCTAGTCAAAAAATCCACCCTTCCATCAAGTATTGTAAATCTATTTTAGTTAGGAACAAAACATCGTTTTTGTTTTTGCACTTCCCCCACTTCTATGCCTGTCCAAACACGTACCAAGTAACTATGGAAAAAACCATGGAGGGATAAAAGGTCACACTTAGACTCACCTTAAAATTCCACAAGGGATAAACATCACACGCATTCCCTCACAAGGCAAATGAATGCCATACAATCTATGAACGGAACAGAAGAAAACAAAAAAGAAAACGACAAAACCCAACCAAAAAAAACCGAGACCAAGACTGAGAGAGAGAAGAGAGATAGAAATGAAGGAGAAAAGATGAGAGAAAGAAACAAGAGGAGAGAGAGAAACTCAGAGGAGAGAGAGGAGAGAGAGAGAAGAGAACCCAATCGGAACCAAAAATCGTGCATGGGGGGGGGGGGGGTGATGGGCTCATGTTTTTACAAATTTCAGTATACACTTTCTAAAGTGGGCACTCCTACAACACTTTTTTCCAGACTTCCCTGAGAATCCTGCACAGATCCAACCCCCTAGTTCTAGGAAATAATTATCACTGCTGATCTAGATTATGAGTGTCACAAAGTCATCTACATTCTATAGATTACAGAAGCTATAATCCAACTACCAGTCACTGAAAGATAAAACACAAGTCAAAGTTGGACTAAGCTGATATATTTAGAACAGTGAACACAATCTGAATGATTCATTGAAGATCTAAGGCTAACCGTGTTTGTATCATGGACAGACATAGGGCGAAGGCAGAGAGAGAGAGACAGACCGAGAGAGAGCTATCGGGGTTGCGGGGAGATGAGAGAGAAGGAAAGGGACGAGAGAAGAGACGAGAGAGGGGGGGGAGCGAGAAAGAGACGGAACTCTCCAACTTAGTTAAAATATGAGAATCTGATCAATGATTGCCAACTACTTAGCCATTAAAAGAAATGGGGAAAAAAAATTAAAGAAAAGCTTACTCTTTCACAAATACATGTATGCAAACAAAAAGTAAACACCTTCAAGAAACCAGTTACCTTGGGTTATTACTGAAGTAGTCGTGTCCTCCATAAAGGTTCGATCGAATCTTATCTTGGACAACAACATCCCGGACAAGTTGACGGATATATTCGGTTACTATACTGTTCTCCACACTTAAAGCCTGAAGAAAACATTGAAACAACTGTCAAACAAATGCATGGCAACACCCATCGCGACAAGGGACTCGACCACAACAGAAACAGGAATGACTGCAGAACTCAAACAAAAGCACAAAACTGTTTAAGTGGTGAAAAACAGACAACTTTTGGGAAACATTTTCATCCAGCCCAGCATAAAAGATGACCTGAAAATCGGTAGCCAGGTCTACTTTGTCGCGAAGTCATACCTTTGCTCGTGCTCATAGTCATGTGGGTGACCAGAAACGATTAAATTTGTCATCTCTGGGACCATTTAACTTTTCACATCGAATTTGGGGTAAGTGTAAAAAAACAAAAAAAAAAAATTTTGCTATCTGTCTGACAATTTTACAGTGCATAC